>PVLC010022172.1:0-27084 GCA_004027655.1 Graphiurus murinus | reverse complement strand
AGCACATGATGTACTTACACAATCATATCAAGGTCACTCACTGAAGTGAACCTGAGGGGGAGGGAGGGGGAGGGGATTGGGGTGGGAATTGGGGAAGGGGTCAAATGAGAATTGTGTGCAAATATGTTGTTAACAACTCGTACTTAACAAAGATGTATGCTATATTGCACAAATTACTACAATAAAAAATTAAAAAAAAAGAGAATTCCAAACCATTGTTTCATAAATTAGTTCTCTCCTAATTATTTTAGAAGGCTTCAGAGAATTCACCTTTTCTGAAGAAGAACTATTCCAGCTACCATGTGACCTTCTGATTTTTCTTCATGCTGTCATATCCTTTTTCTTATTACCTGTGCTACTGACATCTTTGGTGTCTTTGAAGCCAAGTGAAGGTGTCTTGTTCATTTCTCTATCTAAAGTCGAGTCTATAAAATTCCTGCCAGGAAGACTAAGTTTAAGAACAGCACACACTGATGAACTGAAAATTTCCTTAGATCAAGTTTTCTGCTTTTGGAACAATGAAACATCTTAGGAGCTAAGTAGACTTCTAATGGACAAGTCTCCTAAATTCTGTGAACTTACATAATTATAGTTATAGACACACTGAATGTTTAATCTGGACCACACACACATACATCCCCCACATACATAACAAGACTTGTGATTTTTAACTATTGTATAGATTAGATTAGGAAACATCTAAGGTTCTATCGACCTTAGGAGATACTCATTAAGGCAATAATTCATTTATTAGGTGAATACTGTTAACTTTTGCTAAGTGACAAAGAAGATGCCAGTTATATACTAATGTGGAAGTATAAAATACAAATAAAATAAAAGTGGAAAAGTGAGTCACTAGTTTATATCCTTACTTTGCAGCATAACATTTAACATTTGAATAATTAACAATATTTGTGACTCATGTAACTTCTCGGTAAAATGAGAAAAACAATATTAGCCTTATAAGAAGAAAAGCTGGTAATAATAAAAGTTAAAAGAAGTGTCCTCAGAGATAGGGAAAGAAACAATAATCATGGATTATGGTAGCAAAAGAAGAAGAGAACTGATGTGACTTTTCAAATGTGAGAGAATAAAACAAGTTTGTCAAGTAGAATAAAATCCATGTAAAGAACAAAAATCATTTTTATTACATATGTTAATAAACAGGTATTGATTTACCTTTTTGTTCCTGATGCTTCAGTAGGTATTGGTAACACAAAGACTAATGTAAAATAGTTTCAGTCTTAAAAAATGGCTTGGACTTTAGAAGACATTAGAGTTGCCTAAATTGGCTGTTAAAATGTTTCACTTCCTATCTTGCACAAGATTCCTATCTGAGTTATTGTCCAGAAAAAAAAATACACACACACACACACATACACACACACACACACACACACATATATATTATGAGAGCAACCAATATGATTATGTATATAAGATTGTTGCATCATTATTTGCAGTAAGACAGCTTTAGTGATTATAGAATTCATATTAGTAAGAAGGGACATTCAATATGAAGTTACCTTTTACTTACTTTTAAATGTTTCCTTTAGATTTTTAACCAATAGGTTAAACGAAACAGAGTAATTTCTTTCATTGATCATTTTGTATTCCATTTCAATATCCAAGCTCCTGAATGTCAAAATTGTCACAGGAAAAATATTTCAGTAGATAATTCTTACATTATCCTAAAGATGGAAAATAAATTAGAATGACCACATCCATTATATATGAACTCTATTTTATGATAATATGTACTGAAATACAGAATGATAAACATACTTTGTGGAAAGAAGGGTTATGCTTAAAATAATCTGTGGCTATAAAAGTAATAAAATATCATGACACATTATGAAGAGTAGCAAAATAAACTCCATTTCCTTATGTGATGAAGGTAAAGGAAATATCTATCTTCCATTGTTAATTTAGGCATTGACCATTTGCATTTAATGCAATTACTACATGCAGAATGTTATGTGGTGTTGCTTCTAATAAGTTTGAAAGAAAACACTTACTTAAAAACATAGTTCCATGATTATGACCTCCACATCTATTTGTATTGATCAAAAGCTCAGCTGTATCCCTATAGTTCAGATAGGTCTGAGCACGTATTGCCAACTGTGTTAAGAAAGTGAAAATGTTCATGAAAGTTTCTCAGAATGTGTATGAGAAAATGCTCTCCTTAAAGAAAAAAAAAAAGGTGAATGCAATTACTGTTTTTTGTTTGTTTGTTTGTTTGTGTGTGGGATTGGTGATTGAACCCAAGATAATCTTTTATTTTTTTGTTTTGAAATAGAGTCTCACTAGTTTGCTGAAGGTCTTCCTTAGTTGCTGAGGCTGGTCTCAAACTTGAATTTCTCCTGCCTCAGCTTCTGAAATACTGGGATTACAGACATGCACCACTATGCCTGGCTCTGGTCCAAATTACTTGATTGCTGATGAAATCCCATGGAAATTAGATGAGTGGTTAAAAGAGCTATGCTTCTTAGTGAGAAACTGGTAACCTGAACAATATCGCTTTTATAATTCAATAAGAAAATGTGTGCAAAAGAAGGAAGACGTTTAGTCTCTTCATTCAGGCATGGCTTGGGTTGATAGAAGAAGACTCCTGTTTAGATAGTCCTTCTGTTAGGAGGTCTAACACATCGTCAGGGGCACTTAGAATGCCACGCAGAAGCAGGCAGGACAGACCTTCCCTGCACATCATGCTTTGAAGATCTTCAAAAATTCAGCACTGAAGATGCCTAGGCTAGATGAAGAAATAGCAATTGGCCATGGGTAGATGTTGTTTAGGGGCCATATATGATGTCACTGGAAGCTCCCAGACATTCTAGAGATAGAGTAAGATGTACCAGTGTGATCACAGTCCTGTAATAGTATTTTGGGGAAAGATGAATAGAGAAGGCATGAGTTACTCTTGGCATTTTGATGAATAGGGTCTCATTATAGTATAAAATGGTATTCTATGTATAACAGATCTGAATTCCAATGAAGAGTGATTTTCAGCAAAGATAGTGCCTTGGACTATATTAGGATACTGTGGATACTGTCAAACACTTGAGGATACTGTGGATACTGTCAAATTCTTGCTGCCAATGACATAATAGTGAAAACCTTTCTACTGCAGAACATTTTTTGTCTGACTTTATTCACTAAGCATACTTATTTTAAAATTCATTCATAATCTTACATGCAAAAACAGTCTATTCCTTTTCATTACTGAGTAATATCCCACTGTGTGTTTTTACTGCAGTTTGTATATCTGTTCATCTTTTGATGAAAATGTGTTTGTTTCCAGTTTTGATCTCTTGGAAATAGAGTATCGTGTATTATTAAAAAAAAGAAATATGGTAGAGTTGAGTTGAATAGACATTTTCTTGGTATAATTGATTAAAAATAAGTTCATCTTAGAATATTATTTATAGTTTAATGTAATTGAAGTAATGAAAATGAAGATAAAATTTTTAGGCAAAAATTGTACAATGTTCTCTTATCCTAGACATATTATATATACATTTGTGTTCATATTCTAAGTGTGGATACTGTATTTTGCATATAAGTGTCTTGATCTGTGCTGTGCAGTTTCATGGTTGAATTTACATGCTGCTTTGCTCAATTAGTATCTTTTTAAATAGCTAAGAGATTCTTTTTACAAAATGGCATCCTGTGTAATAGAATGTATGTGAAACATAAAAAACTAAAATAGAATTCCTACAATTCCTCAAATCTAAAGCACTAGTTAATAGCTCTAGTGGGTGTGGCATATCCATTACTTTGTTATTGATTTAAAATAACATGTTTGGTCTTCTTCATAAATGATTTTTTTTTCAGAGACAAAGACAGAAGTTTATTTAGGAAATTGGGGATACATGTTCAAGAAAGAACACAGGCTACCTCAAGAGTGTGAAAGGCCTTCGCAGATGATTTAAACATACATCAGAAAAACTCCCTAATTTCCAAGTATGTGGACCAATATTATTAATTGGTTTATCTTGCCCTTAATAAATGAAGCTTTGTAGATGAAATATGGTGGTGTCGGTGGTGTTGACATTGGTGGTGTTGGTGGTGGAGGTGGTTTGTGTGTGTGTGTGTGTGTGTGTGTGTGTGCGTGTGTGACTAGATATGTAAATTGCTTAATTACCCTTTATTCATAATGATGCAATTTCCCCCTAGAATTGTAACCATTCCTAATGCAGACAACAAGATGCAGTCTACTGTGCTCTCTGTGATCAAAAGTCCCAGGATACAGACATCTAGGCAAACACCTCTGTCTTGCTCCTGTATATGGTTTGGTACCCATCCAGTCTCCATTCAGAGGCTCGGCAACAACACTTTTACTACAAGATCCATGCGGAGAAAATTCAATCTTCAGAGCATGAGTTGAGAGATGAAGTATATTCAAGGAAGAGAAAAATGGAGAGACTATCTATACTAGTAGGTATCATTCACTGAATTGTTAGATACTCATCCTTTTCTTCTCTTCAGAAAGTTGCATTGTTGCTGGGCGTGGTGCATGCTTGTAATCCCAGTACTTGGGAGGCTGAGACAGGAGGATTATAGGTTCGAGGTCAGCCTCAGCTACTTAGTGAGAACCTGTGTTAAAATAAAGAATAAAAATGGGGCTGGGGATGTAGTTTGGAGGTAGATCGACCCTAGGGGTTCAATCCCCAGTACTGAAAAAAAAAAAAAGTTGCATTGTTGGTTTAAAATATATTTTTTCATGATACTGGGGGTTGAGTCCAGAGGCATTCTACTTCCAAGTTCCACCCCAGGCCCTTTTTATTTTGAAACAGGGTCTCTCTAAGTTGATGAGGACCTCACTAAATTTCTGAGACTGGTCTCCAACTGGTGATTCTTCTGTCTCAAGTTCCCAAGTACTGGCATTACAGGCATGAGCCTCATGCCTGACTGGTGATCTCACCTTTTGCTAAGAAAAAAGTGTGTGTGTGTGTGTGTGTGTGTGTGTGTGTGTGTGTGTGTGTGTTCTAGCCCCATAGCTTCATGTCTGTAATCTATAACCAATGTGTCTTTGATCAAAATATTAACACTTCCAAAATTTAACTTCTTTTAGAAATTGCTACAAAGAGATTGGCCATTTTTATTGTGAACCAAAAATTTTACACTTAATGATCTCTAATCCTCAGGATTATCTGTCAAGAGAATTAAGAAATTTGCTCAGGATTATGTAGGTACAAAGTGACAGAGCAGCCGGGCGTGGTGGCACACGCTTGTAATCCCAGCATTCGGGAGGACCGGAGGATCCGGGTTCGTGGCCAGCCTCAGCTACCTAGTGAGGCACTCCGCAACTTAGTGAGATTCGGTTTCAAAATAAAGAATAAAAAAAAAAAATAGGGCTGGGGGTATAGCTCGGAGGTAAAACACCCCTGAGTTCAATCCCCAGTACCGCAAAAAAAAAAACCACAGTGACAGAGCTGAACAGTTTTTTTATTGTTTTGTTTTCCACTGTATGCAGTTGGTATTAGAGAAGTGGTCAGAAACATGAGTGAGGGTCATATACATGACATTTAGAATTTTGTCCTTTATCCTACAAAAATAGAGGCCACATTGGCAACACTTGAAATAGAAGGCTAGCTAGTGGATCCAACCAAATTAATTCCACTTCTAGTTTAAATATTTCATTCTATGTATACAATGAAGGTCAAATTATGAGAAAGTATGAATATATCTAAGGAGTTCAATATGTTGAGGGAAAGTATATTTCCTGGGTGGAACTGAAAAAGAAAGCATAGACAAATATGAGAAATACTTAGCAGGAAACATTAACAGGTACAATATATAATATCAGGATACATGCAGGACTGAGTAGATTTGCCTGAAGTAGCTGGAATTTTGACAGCGACACTTATGAGCCATTATTTCTCTTTCATTATATGCGAGGGCAAATTACTTCCAAACGCTTGTCTTTGATCTATTGGTCCTAGTCATTGCTTTGCATAGTTGTTAGCAATTAGCCTTGAATTGCCAAATATAATATTAAATGACGGGTGCAAGCCAGGCATGGTGGCACATGCTTGTAATCCCAGCATTTGGGAGGCTGAGACTGGAGGATCTGGGTTCGCAGCCAGCCTCAGCTATTTAGTGAGGCCTTCCACAACTTAGTAAGACCCTGTTTCAAAATAAAGAATTAAAAAAAAATAGGGCTTGGACTGTAACTTGGAGGTAGAGTGCCCCCAGGTTCCATCCCCAGTACTGCAAAATAAATAAATAAATAAATAAATAAATAAATAAATAAATAAATAAATAAATAATAAATAAATAAGTAAATAAGTAAATAAATAAATGGCGGGTGCTTTTCACTTTTAAAGAGAAGCATTTCAAATAGAATTAAAGAAAAAAAATACAGCTACTCTTAATTTCACTTTTAGATTTTGCTTATTGCTATTTTTCATGACTAGTTTCATAGGTTTTAGAGTTTTATACACGTTATCGATGGTCCTTCCTGAGCACCAGCTAATCTTGCTTTGATGAATAATTGTGGCTTTGGGTTTAGTTTTGTTTTTGACCCACCATGTAACAAATACCACAATTATACATTCATACATTACAGGAGGTGGCATATAATATCACTCAAATGTGCAGTGAATTTAGATTCAGTCTACTTCAGATGGACTTAAATATGTCATTTCAGTTTCCATCTGCACTTGTCAAATATATATGAGATATAAAAAAAAAAGTGCATGATTTTTCATGAGTGTTTTCAGCCACAAAATAGAATCATATATTTTTAAATGCACTGCTTTCTAACAAGTTCCTTTCAGAATACACACATAATTGGAGATGAGGATCTGGGTAATAGTCTATATAATGCATAATGTGCTAGATGGAACGCCATAAACAAATTGTACTTCTTCTGCTGTGTCTTTTTTACACACGGACACACAGGGAGGAAAAAAATAAATAAAGCAAACAAACAAACAAAAACCTTGAACCTGAGCTAGGTATTCTACAATGTGACGAAGAGGGTCAAGCTCCCAAGATTTCAAACAGTCGTATTAATTAATTGTAGCTTGATGGAATACAAAAGAATATTTGAGACAATTAAGTTGGCCTGTTATGTTGTTTATCAGATAGCATGTTACATTTGTCTTGTTCTGCTGACTTGAACTTATCAAGACTTGAACATACCTTTTTTATTTTTTTTTTTCCTGAAGCTCTGTTACACAACAGATGGGATGTCTAACATCCTTTTTCTATTTAAAACATGCAAGTTCTAATCAACAGGAGGGTTTTAGAATGTTAAACCAGCCAGCCATAAGAAATGTGTCATGCAGCTTCCTGTCATTCTAATTAATTAGATAGCATTATTTGTTGTCCCCAATGAACCTAAATGAGCTCAATGCTGGGATAATAGCTTCATTCTTATCAAAGGTTTGTTTTTATTTTACTTGCTTGGATTGGAGCAAAAAAATGAAATATGCTAAGATTACCTTAATTTAATGAGAATTATGATTTATATATTGGTCTTACAGTTTAGTTTTTTTTCTCATGGTCAAATAAATATTTTAACATTTTAGAATATTTTATCTAAAGCTTTTCTCTAATCCATTATAGCTTCCATTTACAAAAATGCACCAAAAACTTATTAACATGAACTCTTATTTTTTAAGGTAAAAACACACATGTGTTTACTTTATTTTTTGCAGTACTGGAGGACTTCTAACTCTGAGGTGTACCCTTAGCTCTATTTTATTTTTTGTTTTAAAGTAGGGTCTCACTAAGTTGCTGAGGGTCTCAGTAAATTACTGAGGCTGGCCTCAAACCTTAATTATTCCTGTGTCAATCTACCAAGTGCTGGGATTATAACCATGTGCCACCACATCCAGCTCCCCACATGTTCATTTTAATGATTAATATAATGTCTAATAATTAACAAGCTCTAGTGCATAAGTTCCCAAACTCATTGACTTATTGTCTGTTCTCATATTTCAGTGCCTGCAATGGCTACTAAACTAGGGCTGGAATATTTTGTTGAGGGCTGAAGAGCAAATAATTTAAGAACAACAAGAACATCAGGCTGAATACAATGGCACACACCTGTAATCTCAGTACTTGGGAGGCTGAGATAGGTGGATCACAGGTTCAAGACCAGCCTCAGCAATTTATCAAAGCTCTCAACAACTTAATAAGACCCTGTTTCCAAATAAATAAATAAATAAAATATGGCTGATGGTGTAACTCAGAGGTAGAATGCCTCTTGGTTCAATTCACAGTACACACACACACACACACACGTTCAAATAATTATTATTCTCCCTTCTATTAAATTTCCCCAAAATATTGCTGGTAGGTATACCATAAAGATTATTCTTCCTCAGAAATTGATTCCTAGTTGAATTTCTGACCAATATTTATGCTCTAAATAAAAGATATAGCTAGCTTTGTATGATGCAAAGAGACATATAGTGACCAAGTTTTATTTATTCACAAAGGTGCAACAAGTTCTACCATTTGGCCACGAATACACAGTTTTGAAATTTTCAGTTTTAAATATCAGTAGCTTCAATGAAAGGAAAGAAAATAGGTGAAGGTAACGTAGGGATAGTAGAAAATAAGAATCTGGATGTTGTATGTGAGGTCATAAAACATTGATTTGAAAGTCATAGATAAAGTGATCTCCTCTGAAGTTACTGCATGGAAGGGCATCTTTGACTTTCTTGAAATGGGAAGGATGGACTAGAAAGTTGACTGAACAGGCTTTAAATAGCATGGTGTCCACATTTTCATCCTGATTTTGGCCAAAATATGTTTATTTTATCTGACTAATGTTTGATTCTGTGTATATACTTTCCTGTCTTGAGATTGAGAAAGGACTTATTTAGATTCTTTATAACTGCAAAACTATTCTTTGATGAGTGAGGTTTTGTTCACGTGAGTGCATATGACAAAATTATGTAATAATTGAACTTGTATTCATATTAATACAATAAACCATAGCAAAATATTTAATTCTTGTTTAGTATATCTGCTCTTTTAGAATTTATATGGGCTTTCTGAAGACTTCAAGTCCCTTATGAAAGATCCTCCATAAGTTAAGTTTATTCTTTTCTTTACTTATGTCCTCTATAAGAGTTACGTTCTTGCCATAGGATCAAGAAGATATAGACCCAGGCAGAGTCAAGGGAATGTAGAAAACATTTGATTCTCGGGTTTGAAAAAATGTTTTAAAAATAATAAACTTGCTCAAAGGCATTTTACAAATAAGAATGCTTCAAAATTTTGCAATAATAGCAATATGAATATTAGCTAAATTTCTATGAATGTTAATATTGGCTAACTTTGTGATGCTACTGTTTCTCATGTTAAAAAGCAGATTTGCTAAAACTCATGCAACTTCACAATTTATCATAGAAAATTGGAATATAATATTTTCACAAAACCTACCTGTACATGTATATCATTAATAATAGTTCAATTAAATTATCTATAATATAAGACATTTGAACTTAATTATTCCTTGGTTCTTAAAGAGTGGTTAGTCTAGTGTACTCTAGTGGATATTAGATACTTAGTCATAATCAATATGCAAAGTAAAAATGATGAGAAATAGTAAAGAAAATATTAATAAATGTCATAACAAAGCTATTAGATAAAGCCTTTCATACAAATTTGAAATACAATTTAAGCAGGCTTTGACAAAATAAAGACGACTCATTATGGGATGATAAAAATGGATATATGTCATAATTTTCTTGTCATTCAGTGAATAACAAATATAAGCAGATGATGTGCAAAGAAGACTGGAAAAACCCAATTTAGGAGACAAAGGTAAATTTAGATCATTCCCTAAGGGTTGCACAGATTTTCCAAGATAACTGACAGACAAAATGAGATTTTCTATAGTATTGGTGCCAACAATGAGAGAGTTATATTCCTGCCATAGGATAAAGAAGATGTAGACTGAGCAGAGTCAAGGGAATATAGAAAACATTTGATTCTTGGCTTTGAAAAAAAAGTTTTAAAAATAATATATTTACTAAAATAATCATGTTGTACTACTTGTAACTATCTTGGATGTCCATTGTGAATTAATTCACATTGAAAATTAAACAATCCAAACTGATTTCTGCATATCTATAACCTAGCATTAGGATTACCATGCAGAAACAAAGGGGTTGAGTCGTCCTATATCGATAATACAGGAAGCATAGAGGATATATTATTTTTTTGTTTTCTGTGTAACAAATAATTGCAAAGGTAACAACAGCCATGTATTAGCTCACAGTCCTGTGCATGAAAAGTCTGACATGCCATGCCATAGTTCTCTATTGAAAGCCTGAAATTAAGTTGTATTTTGGTTGAATTCTTGTTTGAAAGCTCTAGGGGAACGTCCATTTCCAAATTCATTCTTGTGGTGGGCAGACTTCAGTTCCTTGCAGTTGTAGGACTGATGTATACAGCATGAGACATAGACAGCTTCAGAAGCTCATAAAGCAACTTGTTTGGACATGTCAGCATATGGCTCATACAAACATGCCCATGCTACAGCTTATAACAGACTCTTGGATCATAACTATCTTCCTGTGTCTGATGGACTTATGTCATCAATATCTTTGTGGTTACTGACAAGTTTCTGGTAAAGTTCGATAAGCTTGCCAAAGATACTTGACAGAATCTACAGAAATCCTATAAAAAAACAGCCTTTCTACATGTAGTGTGCTGAGCTATTGCTTATACCATGATGAGACTACTATGTATACAACTGGGACCCAGGGAGTTAACTCTGACCCTGTTTTTTGCTGACCAAATATTGTTAAGTGACTCTTCAGGCTTCTCAGCACCTGAACCAAAGTTGAGAATCTCCTCTTCCATTCCTGGACTTAGTTTGTTATCCCCTTTCCCTGTTCATTTATAGTTTGTTATTTGCTAATTTTTTAAGGTGCTCAAGTGAGAGTCCCTGTTAGAATGTTTAGTTAGAAGTGTTGGTGTGAAGTGTATTGTTTGATGCTCATTCATAACTAATTGGCTTTGGCAAAGCAGCCTCCCAGCATCCAAAACTAGTTTAACTTTACTTAGAGAATTTCCTAATAACTTTGCAGTACTATAACCTTCAGGTGTTGAATAAACCTTGAAGACACAAACTTGTGTGACTTGATTTATTGTTTAGGACCTTGCTACCCATGGCTCGTGACAACTGAAGTCCCTGTTTTTCTCACATCTGTTAGCTGAGGACTGCACATACTGCTAAAACCTCTCTATGTTACCAACTCAGAACAAGGATATCTCCTCTCTTCCACAATGACGAAAGTGCATCATTCTGACTTCTTTTATGTGACCTACTGGAGAAAAATCTCTGCTTTTAAATGTAATTTGGACAGGTTCACCCAAGATCCTCTTTCTCTTTGAAAGTCAACTGGGCTATATAACATACCCTTTACATAGGAGTAAAAGTCCACCAAATTCATAGTCCTAGGGGTTATATAGTTCAATACTTTAGAATTCTGCTTACTACAGGACTCTAAAGTCTAATGAGTGGTCCTAAATCTTGGCACTGCAGATTTCTAGTTATGTTATCTGTAGAAATGACCTGATTTGTTTTTTGTACAGACTTATTATTTGAAAATTGATGCGGTACTGTTTTGGGGGAATAGTTTCAATTTATAATATTTACTCCTCAATGTATGTAATTTATTTTTTAAATTTGTTTCTTTTGGGGGGGGGGTACTGGAGATTGAACCCAGAAGTATTTTACATCTGAGCTACATGCCCAGACCTTTTTATTTTTTGGTTTTGAAACAGACAGGGACTTGCTAGGTTGCTAAGAATCTCATTAAGTTTGGCAGCCCTATTGTCCTAGAATTAAATGTATGCATTTATGGTACAATTTAGCACACACACAATACCAAGACAAACATTTCATTCACTGTATCTGCAGGAACAATGATCTTGTATAGCTCTAGTGGGAAAAATAGCTATTGAACTCATTGAGAAATACGCATCCATTTCTAAAGGACAAAAAATAAATAAAAGAAATTTTTCAAGGGTAAGAGTAAATTTGCCTAAAATTGAATTTATCTATTTAATTTATATAATTGTCCCTGAATTATTGTAAGACTCCATTTCTGAATACACATTGATCCAACTATAGAAGCTAAAATTAAACATTTCTATAGCCCTTTTATTTTTACCATATAAAATGCATTTTCATAAAATCCCCCATAGCAATTATTATTTACCTTTCTTCTCCTTTCAGAATCATCCTTGAACAACTTTATAAAAGTGGCTTCTGTTCTGGCCAAAACATATGCACTTTTTTGATTTCTAAGTATCAGGTATCCTTAAGGAAAATGTTTTCTTCTCTGTGTTGAATGCACATCCCCTGTGCCTTAGTCTGTGATTTCTGTTCCCTACTGTGGTTATAAACTGACAGCACTTAAAGAGCATGAGATTTGCAGTCAAAAAGCTGTTGCATTCAAAAGTTACATCCATGTTCTGCTACAAGAAAGCCTGACTTTATTAGCTGGTCACCCATTCTAGGAATTAGAAATTTGTTGCCTTTTGAGATTCAACATTGATGCTGATTCCTGAAATCTGTGTGTTTCATTATAAAAATATGAACAAATGATAATTACTATTGGATCTCCTACTGTTAGACTCTTCTCCTCAGTTAGGGTAATTCTTTTGTAGGAAAAATACATCAGTTTGTATTTTTCAAGGTGCTGTTTTTTTTCAGTAGCAGGTTTCATCCAAGATATTTTACCCATATACCTTACCCTATACCAGTAGATAATTATCTTTCTTCTGTTGGCCCTCATTAGTTCTATTGTTTTTAAACAAGTTTCGATGATCCTTGTCTGGAGAAGTGATGATAAATATCTGCTAATTTCACAGAATCAAAATGAAAAGAAGCAAGTCTGATGAAGGGCAAACTAAACCATGCCCTGCATTATTCTCATCTAATGGTGAACATTGAGGCATATTTTTCTTTTTTTCATTGTAGGGATATCTAATTTTCAGCATAAATGATGAGAATCTATCACTGAATCCTGTCAAAAACAACTACAACACTTCATAGATTATATTTTCAATATGTTGATTTTTATCCTAAAATTTAACTAAAGAAAATGTCAGCCATTTAAAAGGTATATTAAAATCAAGCTCTCTTATGTAAGCACAGACGTTCTTTCCTGTCTTTCTTAAAATATTGTTCACAGACCACCTGTGGTAATAAATAAATAAGATGTTTGGGCTTATTAAGTTGGCTTGTGATATATTTTAGTTTATTTAATGAAAATATTCTGGTTTCACTGAATTTACCTTAAATCAGCTCACCAGATGATTTTTCTCTATTTATTGCCTTAAACAATGTTGACAAAAATTCAACCATCCTTTAATAAAAAAAATCAAACATATATGCCTGACTCTATGACAATTGATTTAATACTTCATGTTATAGAAAAACATATCAAGTGCAAATTAATTAAATATATTCTGAATTTCAAGAAATTCTGCTTCAATTGGATCAGTTCTTTTGGGTTGATTATGGTGTCAATCATATAAAATTGGACATTATTTTGTAGATTCTGTTGAAAGGAAACGGAAACATTTAGACTTGGCTTGGGTCATGGCATAGAACTTTCCACAATCACCAAAGTTCAAATAATCCTATCTATTATCGGATGACTACCATAGCAGTCAATCTCACTCTACGATTTCTTCTTTTTTTTTTTTTAATTTAAAATCATACAGAAATGCATGTACCAATGCCTAAAATAGGGGTGATCCTGTCCAGGAGTATTCTCTGTAGCTGTAGTCAGGACTGGGAGGTATGTGTGGTGTTTTATTGAAGGATTCAGAAAGATGGAATAGGAATTACAGAGTCATTGTTGGTTAGTTTACACAGAGGCATAAAATGTACACACAGAACACACTGTGTATCCTGAGCAGTTACATAAATCATACTGATCTAACAAGCCTCAAACAAGGGAAGCCAGGCCCTTGTCTTGTCTCTAAAGACTTTTTCTGCCTTTTGGTTGAACCCCTCTCTTCCCAGGCTGAGTTGACATGCAACTTGCCTCTCACATTAATCTCCAATAGCTAGGTAACAAAGGTAAATTCAGCAAAGGCATTAGCGTCTTCCAGGGGAATAGGAGGATGAGATGCAATGCTTATGCAGCAAAGCTGAGCAAAACAGACATAAGCAAGATAAACAATCACTGGGCGCATTCTTCCTCCACAAACACATTTTCATCAAGTTGCTGTAGCCACAGGGGCCCAAAGGAGGAACTTGCAAGAAAAACTCAAGTGAAAAAAATAAAATGTACTCACAATTTCACTGTTTGTTGAGACAAAGTAATTACAGAGCCATCAGGCCCAATTACAAAGCAAACAGTCAACTGCCATAAAGTATTTAGAAAGCCAAGTAGAGGAGCAGTTTGACCAGCATCCTTTCATTGAACATGGTCCAGCTCAGGGGTTTCTTGCTCCTTGTTTGTGAAAGTCAGACAATGCACTCCATAATTGCATTGCTTGTTCACTCTGCCCTTAAACATTTACCACAGAGAATTAAATTCTCCAAGAGATCTTGTCTTGCTACCCAGAAAGAGCTGAATACTGGCCCAATTCCCATTTTAGGGACTTTCTCATTCTTTCATAACTTCACATGTCTCCTTCTCTTAACATATTGACCTAAGGCACACAGAGGAAAATTTACTGTTGCTTAAGTTTTTTTCTCAACACCTATTGCACACTTTATATTAAATATATCTTTCAAAATATTGTGAACATTCAGCAATCAAGAGATGGCAGTAGAAGAATCATTTCAAAACTGAAATTCAACCCTATGCCTAAAACATGTGTACTTTTTTGGACTATAATTAATACCCACCGAATTCTAGAGGTCTATTAAATACCTTATATTAGATTATTCAGATTCTACTTATTCTGGTATCTAAATTCTAAATATCTTGATAGTAGTTAAAAATACTAAGTGTATTTGTTTGAAGTCATTGTATTCATAATAACAAAATATTAATAACATTTGAATAGTGTTTGAAGTCATTTTATTCATAATAACAAAATATTAATAACATTTATACCTGGGATATGATACATAGGACTTAGGTAATTGTAATTCTCCAATTAATTAAAACTATTTTTGCAGTCTTGAACATTATAATTCCAGTTCTAAGTGGAAACATAGAAAAAAAATTAAGAGACTCTCCATAAATTCTCAGAAAGAAAATGTGGCAATAAGCATTAAATCGATATCTTTGTATATTTGCTTAACGAAATTTTAATTTTTTTGTGGTACTAGGGATTGAACCCAGAGGCATTCTACCTCTGAGCTACACCCCCAGTCTTAGTTATTTTTCTGTTTTTTGAAACAGGGTCTTAATAAGTTGTGGAGGGCCTCACTAAGTAGCTGAGGCTGGCTGCGAACCAGCATTCTCTGGTCTTAGCCTCCCAAGTACTGGAATTAAAAGCATGCACCATCACACCTGGCTAAAATTGTAATCATTTTAAGTCAGTTTTAATTTTATTTTGAAATGTTTCAATCCTGCAAAAAAAGAAACGTAAAATAATTAACATACATCCATGTACTCAACATCTGTACATATTTTTAAAATAGTATGTTTATCTACTAGCTTCAAAATTTTTATGAAATAGCATTTTAAATGTAGTAGATAACACCACAACCATCCCAAATTATTTTCATTCCTTTTTCCTCCTGCTCAAATATCATTCTAATTCTAGAAACTATATAGCTTTCTCACATATATTTTAAGTAGTAAAAGTGTGCATCCATAAATATTAGTACCACTTAGTTTTTTAAATTTACATAAATTGTGGTATAATTATCACTTTCAGTTTACAATGTTTATTTAGTGTGCTTGCAAAAGTAATCCATGTTTCTAATCTAGATTCTATTCATCCATGTCGACCATCTTATCCTTAGTAGCATGAATGTCACATTTAATCTATGCATGTCTTATTTTTATGAACATTTCAGATTTTGTATTGTTTTATAAAAAAATGCCTTAATGAATTGCATTACTTCAGGTGACTTTCTTGGTCCTTGGAGAACAAGACAGAGGCTGGAGTAGGATAAAGCAGGTCTCTTTATTTACTAGTGAAGGCCTAGAGAGCAAAAGCTCCAGATCTGAGTCCTGAATAGCATCATTATACAGATTATATAGCCCCTGAGAGACAGGGTTAATTGGATCAATACCAGGCAAAAATATTAATGTAGGGGCTCAGATCAGATTTCATTTCTGCTTCCTGAGCTAGATTTCTTGTACTAGCCTCCACGTGACTAGGACTGGGTGGCGCCATCTTGGGGTCAGCTGCCAGGAGAGGCCCTCCTTTGTTTACCTCAGAGGAAAGGGGCCTGCGAAGAAAGCTTCATTCTCCTATCTTTTCCCTAGGCTTTTATCCAAGAATCACCTTCAAGAACACAGCTGGTTGCTGCCTTATCCCCCATCCCCCCTTTTCAACTTCTCAACAAAATGAGAAATTCTCAATTTTTGAGATTATTTTCAGTCTGAGCCATAAGGGTGGCATATAGAGGCAGGTTCTTGTTAGTCATTGAGGTTTTTATGATGGGGTTACATATTCCACATTGACTGTATCCCCTTGATATTGGGTGGTCCACCAGACATTATCCCAACTAGGACAAGGCCTAATCTGAGCATAACCTGAGTTGGGTTTTGGGCAGTGATATTGTCAGCCTGTGTGAGTTGCTATTTGATAATAATAAGGCTGCTAGTTTGGGGTCACGTTAATGGTGAAGATTGCCGAGGCTGGCTGTGACAACTCTATTAGTCCTACCAACAGGAAGAGAACAGCCAATTGTTTTCTCATCTTAGCAATGCAAAGTAAATTGGGCATACATATAAGTGCTAAAATTAAGACCTCCACAAAACCCTACTAATAAAATGAATCCTAAAGCACTATGGTGTTAAAACTAAGAGTTCAATTCTGTTGGCATGAGATGTGACACTCTTCAATGTTCTGTCATGCACTGGTTCATGCAGTTAATTTCTGGGTGTGACTGGAGCAGAGCAGGTTTTATTTTTCAGGATTACTTTATTTTGCTCTCCAGGTTTTCTGTGAGTAAATTCTGAGTTATCTCTGAGGTTGTTGGCTCTGGAACTGCTGGATTCAGGTGACTGTGATAGATCCAAGCTGCAATATCCTTGATCTTTACTGCTGTTGGGGTAATAAGGATAATAATGAAGGGCCCTCTCCATTTTGCCTGGAGGATAGGCTGATTCCAGTCTTTGATCCACACTAGTTTTATAGCTTCATAGGGATCACAGGGATAGTTAAGCTAACTGGTATTTTATATAACACACAATTACATAGGTCATAGGTAATATTTTCCAGTTTCTTCATAAGCCTATGAACTTCTATTTCTGAATTATTAGTAAATGTTTATTTACTAGGGTTATTAATCCTTATAGAGCTAATCTATTTTCCTATGTCACCTGACTAGTAGCATGTAATGGTTTAGATATTACTTCTATATAATATAAATCATTAATCCATTTTATGTTTAAAAAAACAGCCAACATAGCAGCCTAAAATTTAGCATATTGACTACTAATACCCTGTCCATTAATATTAATAATTTGATTGTTACAAGCATTATTTGTGACTATCTGTGTTTTGTTTTACATATTTGGCACAGCCATGTGTAAATCAAGCATCTTGTTTTTCCTTTAGGTGTCTGCTGGTCTTGGACTTGCAAAACTTTGAAAGAGACAGGTTAGGTTTATATCCTTTTATAAAGATGCAAAAGTTTTGGACATCAGTGCCATATTATTTTTTGTGTTTGTGTGTGTGTAAGCCTAAAAGCAGAAGCAATATTATAAATGATAAGGTAGAATATAAACGGTAGCCAAAGTCAAATGATATGTAGTTAAATTATGTGGGTATTTTTTTTAATGACTTTATGAGTATAGCTCTTTTTATCCCAGAATAGTATACTTATTTCATTTTAAAATTTCCTGTTGGAAGCCGGGCATGGTAGCGCATGCTTGTAATCCCAGCATTTGGGAGGCTGAGACCGGAGAATCCGGGTTCGCGGCCAGCCTCAGCTACCTAGTGAGGCACTCCGCAACTTAGTGAGACTCGGTTTCAAAATAAAGAATAAAAAATAGGGCTGGGGGTATAGCTCGGAGGTAGAATGCCCCTGAGTTCAATCCCCAGTACCGCAAAAAAAAAAATAAATAAATAAAATTAAATTAAATTTCCTGTTGGGTATTCAAGACAATGTAGGTAGCCCTATGTAGGGAAAACATAAATTCATATAAAATTATTTTACTCTTAAGGTCAGCCAAGGATATTCAGGGCTACTCTTAAGGATTTTGTGAGGCTTTCTTTCTACCAGTTGTACCATCTGCCAGTATGAGTAATGGTCTTGCTGACCATTTGGCTTCTGTTGAAGCATAGAAGATATTTTCCTCTTTGATGACCCTCCTTTTTTCAGAATATGTGCTGATGGCTCCCAGTCTTTGGACCTTCATGATCTTCCTGTTTCAGGATTTTAGATGACTCACCAGAGTTGCAGGGGCATTTAGCAAGGTCCCTTATCCTCTGGTTCATATTTGACCATGGAGGGCCAGGGTCAAGATATTGGCTGTCTTCTCATTAGTCTTTTTATTTTCTGATTGATTTCCAATTTCCAGTTGTTGAACACCCACCAGATTAGCTTTACCAGTACTTGTTAATGGGTAGGGGTCAGTATTATAGCCTATTTTCCAGGTGATGGCTATAATCTAAAAACACTATTAAGATTATTCTAATAGAAGTTTTACATCTGAAAAAAATTATCAGACAATATTTATAAAGATTTACATGGAAAATGCAAAATAAAACTATTAGGCATAAAAATCCAATTTTTATAACAGCTTTGACAGTATTTGATGATATAAACAAATTCTCATCTAAATTTTATTCATATATATTATATTGCTAAAATACATTATATTATATTAATTATACATCATATTCATAATATATAAATATTATTATATTATTAATTTTGAGTTTTTAATCAGAATGGCATGGTATGAAATGCCAAATCTTTGAGCACATCTAATTATTTTTGCCTAATAGTGGAGAGAATACAATTTAGGAACACAGAAATATAAACCAAAAAAAAATTAACATTATTAATTGTTTATTCGTTTGCTTATTTGTTTTGTTAGAGGACAACAGCTTGATAAACTGACCCTTTAAGCTTTGTATTTTTGAAGATGCTTAGGAAACATACTCAACTGAAAAGCAATAATCAACATTACAGTTGCATATATTATTAATTTTATTCTTAGTATTTGAGTGAAATTCAGAATTTACTGCTCTGCTTTGAGTGAAATTCAGAATTCACTACTACTATAGCTTTATGTAGATAAATAGCACAGACAAAAATCAAATATCTCTAGATCTTTTACAAGTATAGAGTTTTATGATCATAACAGGCTTATTAGCTGATGGACAATTACATTTATCTTATGCAATAATAAAACAGTCAAAACAAATAGGTATAAATTAAGTCTTATCTGACAGGAATCCATGAATGGTATTGAACATCAGACACAATGCACATTGCATCAAGAGATCACTCATTGGTTACCTCGCATGCATACAAATCTCATAAATCTAAATTTGTAAGCCTTTATGAAACATCTAGATAAATTTCAGTTGCACAGCATATCTGGTCCTCAGATGTATACACATTTATAGTCATAGATATATAGGGTGTCAAATATACAGTAACCCAAAGTGACAGTTGTTCACTTATTTTTGTTAGGTAGCTAGCTAGATATTAGCAGATGGGGTCAACTAGAACAGACTGGAATTTTATCTGCAGATCCTTGCTCACTCTGATCCCTCCCTTGTGGAAACGGGGGTCAAGAAACAACACAGGGTCACCAAACTGCAACATGGCAGTCAATCTTCCAAGTGTAATATGTGTAAAAAAGGTGTCCAAAGGGACTACAAGGCCCAACACTTGGAAAATTCCATTCCACTTTCCTTTTTTATTGCCCTAGGCCACTTTTCTATTTCCCAGAAACGACTCATTGCAGATGCCCTTTTCCCTGCAATATGACCCTTTCTCCTCTCTTTATGTCCCCCTTCATATGGTGCCTTTATTTATTCCTTTTTTTTTTTTTAAGATACATTTCATGTATTCCCCATTTATGCCTTCTGTCCAAATGTTCACCAAGCAGACAGGCAAGAGCAAGTTGGTATGAAACAACCCCAGAATCTCTCACCCTGTAACATCTTGAGTAATAAAATGGTCATTTTAACAGACTATAAATCATAGACATTCAAATCCTAACTCTGGCAAGGTGCAGTGACAAAAGGTTTAACCAAACAATTATCTTGATAAAGATGCGAAATTTTTGTTTAAGTTAGTTCTTAGCAAATTGTTACCTAGAACAAGAAGAAACCATTGTTTTAAGAAAATATAGAAAATTGCCCCAATAAAATGTAAAAAAAAAAAATTGTTCTCTTGGATAACTGTATTCTCTTGGATAATTTGTTCTCTTGCTGTTGTTGTTGTTGTAAAATTCCACCAAGAACCTATCACTATCCCAAGAAACTCACTTGTTTCAAGCATAAAAACAAAGTGTCAAATGCAACTCCCAGAAAACTCTTTGAAGAATTCCTCTTAATTATAACAAATCTTATTATACATGTAAGAATTTTTTATATGTTTAATCCTTTACAAATTATTTGCCATTTCCTCAAACCCTCTGCAACTTGCTTAGCCCTCTGATTTTTGTTCTCATCTCTGTTTTTTTCTATGGGATAACTTATTTATTTAGAACAAAAATATTGTCATGCAAAATTCTTTCCTCTTTCTTTTAACCTAAAAATATATTCCTTTTCTAACTTAAAAGCATTTTCAATTTCCTTGTAAAGAGCTCTGTGGACATGTAGAGTTAAAAAGGCATACTTAGAGTCAGTGTAGATGTTAACTACTTAATCTGCCCCCAACTCTAGTGTTTGGGAGAGGGCAATTAACTCAGTCTTTTGGTCAGACATACTAGCCTAGAGGGGCTCTGCCTCGAAAATTTTTGTCCAAAAGCAGCATGGGCAACAGCATACCTGGTTTACTGATTTTTCCCTGTTGAATTATGGGACTGCTTCCATCCATGAAGATTTTGATGTCAGGTTCAGGGTGG
Source organism: Graphiurus murinus (assembly GCA_004027655.1). Taxonomy (NCBI): domain Eukaryota; kingdom Metazoa; phylum Chordata; class Mammalia; order Rodentia; family Gliridae; genus Graphiurus; species Graphiurus murinus. The sequence goes on along the minus strand of PVLC010022172.1, from coordinate 5,923 downwards.
AGGTGGTCAGCATTTACCTTTTGCATTGCTGAAAGGCCTGTTGTTGTTCTTTTATCCATAGAAAGGGTCTTTATCTTCTCCCTTTGTAGGTTCCTAGAGGGGTTTTGCTGTGACCCTAAGGTTTGGAATTCAGATGCAAAAGGAACCCACTGCTCACAGGAATTTCTAGAGGGCTCTCCAGTAAGTGGGCTCTGGGATAGCTTGGACTACCTCTTTTTGTTCTGCCCCCAAGAGTCTTCTACCTCTCTGGATGGTGGACCTCAGATATTTTACTTTTGTTGACAGACCCGGGCTTTTTAATAATCACAGTGCTCTAGGAGAGTGAGAAACTAGCCTGTTCCTTCAGCATAGCCTTTAAGAGTTTCATGTTTAAAGAGGAGTTCATCAACATCCTGGAGTAGGGTGCAGCTCAAGGAGCAGAAATGAAAAGACTTGTGGTCACCAACCATAGCATCTCTGAAAATGGTGGGGGAGTTTTTAAATCCTTGAGGCAACTGGGTCCAGGTGAACTGTTTTGGTTCTAGGTTTTAGATCTTTCCACTCAAAAAGAGTTTTTGTCTCACAGAATCCAGACAGACACTGGAGAAGACATCTTTTAGAATCATACATGTGAATCAGGCCACACTGTCTTGGAGCAAACTTAGGAGAGTATATGGATTAGGCATAGTAGTATGTAAGGAGACAGTGGCTTAGTTGATGACTTGTAAGCCCAGGGTTTTTGGCTTTTTGACTGGCAAGATAATAGTGTTCCATTGAGAATGACATAGCCTAATGATACCATGTAGTTGGAGCCTCTCTAGGTGGTGTTGGATTCCCTTTTGGGCCAGTTGGGAGATGTCTGGCATCAGGATGAAGTTAAATGAATACTGGTGCCTGGAATTTGTCCATTCTAGACAGATTGTCCTTATATATTAGACCACCAGGCTGCTACCTCTGGGTTGATGAACCCCCATTTTTGCTCCTCATACAGTCTGAACTCTTTCTCTCAGGGCATTTGCAGGAAGCAAATCAGCTGAATGGGCACTGGCAACTTTAACTTACCCCTTTCTGAGAAAGTGATGATTACTCTGAGTTTGCTGAGGAAGTCCATACCCAGCAGTGGAAATGGACAGACCAAACAGAGAGCCCTCCAGGAATTCCTGTGAGCAGAAGAAATTGATGAGTTACTTCTTCTTCCCTATGGTGCATTTGCAGAGGGTGAAAAACATCTGCTGAGAGGATATTTCTGTTGCTCCAATTATGTTCACATGTTTATTAGTGAGGGGGGTTGCTATTGACTGGTGACCACCTAGTGTTCTGCCCCAGTGTTGATGGGGAGCCAAAAGTTGTGCCCCTCAACCTGTCATTCAGGCCCTGGGTCCCTCAGGGGCTTCAGGGTCTGGTTCCTTTCAGACATTAAATATACTAGCCTGGTCAACTGCTAGAAGAAGATCTGGGTAGGGGGCTGATGATTCTTTTGGGGGCTCTCAACCTCTCTTAGGGCATTTGTTCTTTCTATGCAAATTTTCTTGCAGAATGCACATTGGTCATGGTGGAGAAGAACCCTCTTTGCTCTGGGTGGCCCTGAACATCAGGAATGATGATGGAGCACTTTACCACTTTATTTTTTATTTGGCTCATCACAGAGCACTGCACTCAATGCTGCTGCAATGAGATCAGCTTTTTTTTTTTTTTTTTTTGCATTTTTCCAATCTGCTGTTTCTCATTGTTTGATGTCTCAGTTAATGAAGGCCTTGTTTGATACTGCAAGTAGTTGGGGAACATTCATTCCTGCAAATCTCTCCAGCTTCTATAGCTTGTGACAGATGTCATTAGGGCTCTGACTAACAAAAGTGCTGTTAACCATTTTCTAGTTTTTGGTTGCCTTGAGGTCAAGTGAAGCTGCTCAGAACAGGCACTGGGGCTATCATCAGGCTTTTGAAGGATCTCCCCAACCTTGGCAAAGGTGGTGGCCTTGAAGCCCCCCTTTTGAAGTCCCTGAGGGAGGGCTTTTCAGTATGCCTTCAGTTTTGCCAAGTCCCTGGGGTCATGTGTGTTCTGTTGTGGGGTCTTTTGCCAGCAGTCATTCTTGAGCATAATCCTAGAGGCTTCTGTTGGGGCTTCTACTGGGGCATTTTTCTCAGCCCAGGGAGCTGCTGCTTGCAAAATATGGAATTTTTCTTTAGCATTGAGAAGAGTCAGGAGAAACTGGCCCTCATTTTGGTCAGTCCAAGGATTTTTTAGTCTGTTATGACTGCCACTTAGCCATTACAAGACGGCCCTGGATCCAGGCTGTAGACTCAGCATTCACTTGGGCCCTGTGAGATGCAAACTGGAGTCTGACTTCAATGTCTGTCTCAGTCACACACTTGCACTCACCTTTCACATACACAGAACCTGAATCTTGAAGTGAATTCTGGTTTCATGTCCTTCAGACACTATTTTGGGAATTCCCAAGGGGGGTAATCAGCCCCCTCTTTCACTCTTCTGATAGTGGTACCTGACTGAACCCCAGAAAGGACTATCATGATTCAGATGCAGGTGCTGGATAATGTCCTGTGCCATCTGTGGCCTAAAACCTTGGCAGCTGTTAGTCCTGGAGTTGATCACTTCTGGGAAATTTCTCCCACACAGTGACAAAAAGACCTCTGGTGTGCTCAGTGGACCCACATCTGTGACTGAGGAGTACAAATCCCAAGGACCAAAGGAGGCAAAACACCCTAGGTCTCATCTTCAAGACCAGACAGGGTTGAGATTGCTGTCTCCTGACTGGCTCACCAAAATGTTACTGTAGTCTTGATCCTCAGAGAACAAGACAGAGGTGGAGTAAGATAAAGCAGGTCTCTATTCACTAGGAAGGCTCAGTGAGCAAAAGATCTGGATATGAGTCCTGAATGGTATCATAATACAGATTATATAGCCTCAGAACGACAAATGTTCATTAAATACGGGGGCTTGAGTCAATCTTTATTTCTTCTTCCTGAGATAGATTTCCTGTATTAGCCTTCACATGGCCAGAACTAGGTGGCACCATCTTGGTCTCCAGGTAATTGAGACTGGGTAGCACCATCTTGCTGGACCTAGCTTACTTATCTTGTGGTTTTTAGCTGCTGGAAGAGGCCCTTCTTTGTTTACCTTAGAAGGGAGGGACCTGCAAATAAAGCCTTATTGTTCTATCTTGTCCCTAGGCTTTAAGACAAGTGTTGTCTTCAAGAACATATCCTGGCTCCTGCCTCACATTACTTCAATTTAGAAAGATATATCCTGTAATTAAGCAGGTTGAAATCTTTCTTTCTTAGTATTTTCTTCACTACAGTACAATATGATATTTTGGGAGAGACACTTTTTTATTACAGTATATTGTTATAATTATTCTATTTTTCATTATTACTATTAACCTTTTAGCCAGATTATTTTGTGTGTGTGTGTGTGTGTGTGTGTGTGCGCGCATGTGTGGTTTACTGTGGATGACTTTTTATTACAGTATATTATTATAATTATTCTATTTTTCCTTATTACTATTAACCGTTTAGCAAGATTGTGTGCGTGTGTGTGTGTGTGTATGTGTGTGTATGTGTGTGTGTGCAGGTGTGTTTTACTGTGGATGGAATCTAGGAGCATTCTTCCTCCAAGTTACATCTCCAGCCCTATTAGTTACAGAGGGCCTCACTAAGTTGTTGAGACTGGCTGTGAACCAGTGATCTCCTGTCTCAGCTTCCCAAGTACTGGGATTACAAGCATGTGCTACCAGGCCCAGCTTAGCATAATTCATAAATTAAACTTTGCCATTGTAAGGGAAAGGGGGAATGGGGAGGGAGTCAGGGAAAAATCAAGTACTAAATCCATGTATGTCACTACCACTATAAGTTACATTATAATGTGACACCATAATGCATAAGTAAAATTATTTAAAAAATCTTTGACATAGAAATATATATGGGGAAAAACATAGACTATATAAGATCTATTACTATTGTTTGTTTCCAGCATCTTTTATGGTCTTGGATCATATTCCCTCTGGATAAGGGAAAACTACTGCATTTGGGGCCATTTTTACAATTCTATATAAGTTTTTTGTTTTGATATTTAGGACAAATCCTTGCCTAGTTTTTATTAAAATTACTTCGGATTTATACTTTTCAAAGTTTCTACTCTGTGGTTCTAGTTTTGTATCTTTGGTAGTTTATTTTAAAATAATATAAATCATGCATATGTATACAATTATCTTTAAGAAATCTTTGGAATATATCCTAATCTTTAATATTCAGTTTTTCTTTGTATGGAATCAACTTGACATGACTGCAGCTATCTTAAGTCATAACCACCTTGATCGCCTCTGTATCCATCAGCATTCTTGCAGCCATAATCTAAATATATAACTTAAAGGAAAGAAGACTTATTTTCTTACAGTTTTGTGTGAAGCTGGGGATGGTAGATCTCAGGGCATGGTGTAGGGAGAGCATATGGGCTGTGATCTTTACATCATAGAGGCTGGAAATGAAAGAGCAAGAGCAAGAGAGAGAGAGAGAGAGAGAGAGAGAGAGAGAGAGAGAGAGAGAGAGAAATAATTTATATAATCTCCAAGGTTACACAGGGACCACCTCTTCCAGCTACCCTCTACTGGTCTGTGGGTGTCACCAAGGTAAATCCATTACAATGGATTTATCCACTTCTGGGATTACAACTTTCATGATTCAACTGCATCAGTTTCAACATTAATAATTAATAATTAATAATCAGCTCTTTAGGGGATATTTTATATCTAACTATAATAGCCCCTTAGAAGTCCTAGTTGTTTTTGACTACATAGTTTCCCAGCAAAGTATAGATAAACCAAACTGTTAGAGTGGTATGTGGAGCTTTAAAATCAGACCCTGATGTCAAGAATGTGCCTTACTCTTGGGTATTAGCTTAAGGTAAACCAGGTATATTCTAATGTGGACTGTTTCAGAACTGTTTGTTCTGAAGCAGTTTTAAAACATTTGCCAATTTAAAATGGCATCAATACATTTTTCTTTTTCATGAATGAACAAAAGAGATAATTTCTTAATTTCCAAATATTGGAAGAATAAAACATTTTTTATATCAAATTACTGAATTACTCATAGAAGGTAATATATTTGGTGATGATTAATTTGAATATGATTGTTGCTCCCTTCAAAGATTAGTATGCTTTTAGTTTTTGCAAATGCTCCATATGTACTTGATAAGCATATGGACTTTCTCGCTTGGGGAAGTAATGTTATTCTATTTGTCTATTGCATCAATTTAATGTGAGCACTATTTACATTTACTATAGTTTTTATTCTTTAAGTATATTGGTCTGTCTATTTCTGAGAAAGTGATAGCAGATCTATTCCCTCTGTCATTCTTCCATTCATCCATTTACTATTTACTGAGCAACTTCAATGTGTCATATGGAGTATATTGGTGAGAGATCTATCTTTTAAATTGTTTATGCCAAAAAAACCTTGAAATCTTCCTTTCACACACATGTCCAATCCATTAGAAAAATGCCAGATTTCTTACAATGACCTAGGGAGCTACACCTTTGGGGAATGAGGAACTATTACAGAAAGTGAAATAGAGGAGAGTAATAAACTGAACATATTCTGAAAAGATCACCACAAGCTTTTGTGGATAAAATTTTTGAGAATAGTATAGCAATTTTTTTAAATTTTCAAACTATCTGTGCCATTATATTTTAAATGTTTTGTAATAAAATATATCTATTACCTTTTTGTTTTAGTCTAATCTAGGACCATTCTTTTAACAGAATATAATCTAATACATATATTTTACTTTCTGTTATATTTGAGCATATTTTTGTTTGCTATACTATTCTTTGCTTGTTTTCTTCTCTCTCATTCAATCAACCATAGATTCTTTTTTTTTTTTTTTTTTTTTTTTTTTTTTTTTTTTTTTTTTTTTTTTTTTTTTTTTT
>PVLC010022171.1:0-27087 GCA_004027655.1 Graphiurus murinus | reverse complement strand
GGTACTGGGGATTGAACTCAGGGGCATTCTACCTCCGAGCTACGCCCCCAGCCCTATTTTTTATTCTTTATTTTGAAACCGAGTCTCACTAAGTTGCGGAGTGCCTCACTAGGTAGCTGAGGCTGGCCGCGAACCCGGATCCTCCGGTCTCAGCCTCCCGAATGCTGGGATTACAAGCGTGCGCCACCACGCCCGGCAGAAGTAAACTTTTAACATCAATAACTACAATAAAAGTAAATGTACAAAACTTACTATTCAAAAGAGGTATTTTAGAATGGCCATTTTGATAATATTTATTCTGCCTATCCAAAAGATAGGAGATCTTTTCATCTTCTAAGATCTTCAATTTCTTTCTTTCTTTCTTCTTCTTTTTTTTTTTTATTGAACTCAGGGGCATTCTACCTCCGAGCTACACCCCCAGCCCTATTTTTCATTCTTTATTTGGAAACAGGGTCTCACTAAGTTGCGAGGAGCCTCACTAAATAGCTGAGGCTGGCTTCGAACTTGGATCCTTCGGCATCAGCCTCCCAAATGCTGGGATTACAAGCGTGCGCCACCACGCCCGGCTTCAATTTCTTTCTTTAGTGTTTTATAATTTTTATTGTAGAGATCTTTGAAATCTTTGGTTAGATTTATTCCAAAGTATTTTATTGTTTTCTGAGGTTATTGTGAATTGAATTTTTTTCTGGATATGTTTTTAAGTGGATTCATGATTTGCATATAGAAAAGCTACTGATTTTTATAGATTTATTTTGTATCCCACTATTTTGCTGAATTTGTTAATCAGCTCTAGAAGTCTTTTGGTTGAGTTTTTAGGGTGTCTTCTAAGTATAGGGTTATGTCATCTGTAAATAGAGATAATTTCAGTTCTTTTCCTATTTGTATTCCTTTGATTTCCTTCTCTTGCTTTATTGCTCTGGCTAGAGTCTCAAGTATTATTTTAAAAAGGAGTAGTGATAGTGGGCATCCTTGTCTTGTTCCAGATTTTAAAGGGAATTCTCTCAGTCCCTAGAAAATACCAATGTAATTCTTCTCAGAGTTAGAAAAATTAGTGATAAATTTCATATGGAGAAACAAAAGATCCAGACTAGCAAAAGCAATTCTCAGCAATAAGAACCGTGCAGGAGGCATCACAATACCTGACTTCATATTATACTACAGAGGTATAGTAATAAAAATAGCATGGTATTGGCACAAAAACAGACACATAAACCAATGGAACAATAAATGTATAAAAAAAGAAACTAAAACAAATGCAGAAATAAAAAGACATATTTTAGATTAAAAACCACAAAATCCAACTACGAGCTGTTTGCAAGAGACACAAAATGAAAATGAATAGAGAAGCTGGTCATGGCAGTGCATGCCTATAATCCCAGTATTCGGGAGGCTGAGATAGGAGGATTGCAGGTTCACAACCAGCCTCAGCAACTTAGTGAGGCCCTCTGCAACTTAGTGAGACCCCTATTTCAAAATAAAAAATAAAATAGGGTTGGGGGTGTAGCTCATAGGTAGAATGTCCCTGGGTTCACTCCTCAGTAACACACGCCCATCATTTATATATATATATATATATATATATATATATAGAGAGAGAGAGAGAGAGAGAGAGAGAGGTTGAAAGTAAAGATGGACTGGGCAATAGTCATCAGAAAAATCTTGTATAGGTATTGTATAGATATATTAATATTACATGAACATGCTTTTAGGCAATCAACATTATTAGGGGAAAATAGGTTTGGTCACTTTGTAATAAAATGTACAAGTCATGAAGAAAATATAATCACTTTAAACTTATATTCCTCTAATAACAGCCTCAAAATATATAAAGAAAAATGAGTGTAAATTAATCCTGATGTTATGTCATTTCTGAGGGTGAAGATAAAAATGTGAAAGTACTTTGTAACTGAACAGAATATCTATTGTTTTATCTTCCCAGATGTCCTGCTTTAATAATAATTATCCACAGGAGTTTGTATCAGAAATGGAGAATGGCTAATATATGTTTTAAAATGCAGAACTAGCTAAGCAGGGGCTGGATTGAAAGCAATGAGCATTCATCTCATATGGGGATAGGGAAATGATGGTTCATGTGGTGGCAAAGAAGTTTATTAAAGTAGCACCAATTGTCCCTTGAGATGATGCCAACTGCCAAGAGTGGCTAGGGTTTTAGGGAAGTTGGCAACAAAAAGTCATGAAATTATAGTATGTTGAACTATTTCAAGTTTCCCCAATGAGGGGATACCACAGACAAGGTGTGGAATGAAGTGAGTAGGAAGAGTATCAGCAGGCAAATATGTAGTTTTTAAATAAGAGGAATCTGTTGCTCATTGCCAATAATTTGAGACAGCCAAGGGCCAAAAATTGATATGCCTTGTGGGATGGCAGCTGTTGTAAAATATGCTTTTCTCCATTTCTAAAACTATTAAGGAAACTATGGAATCCTGGCAGTTAGAATGAAGACACTGGGAGGAGTCCTGGGAGTTGGGTCACTCCTCCAAACCTTACCTCTCCCTTGGGATAACGGTAACGATATTTATCTTGGTCCCGAAGTGCAAATTCCTCAGGGTAGTGTTCCTGGATTTCTTCATAGGTCATTTCCTCACAGACACCCTATCAAAAAGTATTTGGTGACAAAAGTATTTACCTGGTGAAATCCACAGGGCCTCTGCCATAGTCCTAAGATCAGTGATTATGGAACAGTAGAACAGAAGCACCTGGGTCTCTGTGAACAAAGCTATGGAGTTGTTTCTGTTGTCTGTGAGAGGTTATATGCATGTATGTGTGTACACAGAGTGTGAGAGCAAGTGAGTGTGGATGGGCATGTTCAGGTTGAGTGTACGGTGTTTTTCTATTATTGTCTCAGGAGGTCTATAGGTGTACATTATATGTATAAGTATGTATCTTTAATAAATATGCAGGCATGCTGGATGTGGTGGTGTACTCCTATAATCCTGGCTACTCAGGAAAATGAGGCAGGATGATAACATGCTTGAGGCCAACCTCTTCAACTTAGCAAGACCCTGTCTCAAAATAAAAATATAAAAAGGCTGGGGATGTAATACAGTGGTAGAGCTCCCCTGGGTTCAATCCTCAGTACCAAAAATAAAAATATGTAGGCATAAAAGTTTGTGATTGTGTCTGCAAGTATGTGTGTAACATGCTTTTGGTATGTTTAAGGACTTTATACTTACATGCATGTGTCTCAGCATATGTAATGTATTTGCGAGTGGGGTGTGTGTGTGTGTGTGTGTGTGTGTGTGTGTGTGTGTGTGTGTGTATGCATGGTAACTGGGCATCTGAGAATGTGCCTTTGTGGGTGTTTCTGTGGCATGAGTCTCCATGTGCTGTCTCAGTATTTCTGTGGCATGTGTATCCATGAAAGCATATTTTCCTCATTATGTTTGTATTGTATGTGTAGCTGTGATCTAAGTGAATTTGCAGTGATATGCTTAAGGCTATGTACATCTGCTTTTTATATGTCCATGGTATGCTCTCCTGTGTCCATGTGAGGTACATATAAGACTGCATGTGTCTATGATGAGTGTGTCCATGTTTATTTCTAGGTGTGTGTGTGTGTGTGTAACAGGTGTGACTGGAAGAAGAGGGTCTTTGTGTCCATGAAGTGCATGTGTACAAATGTAAGCATACTTGTGGCAGATGTCTATGACTCTATGCAAGTATACACACATGTTCACAGTACAGTGGTGCTCACTCATTATATAGCATTTCCTATCCTTGCTGCCCTGAGCCCTACTTCAAGACCTCTGGCAGATAAAGACACAAGTATCCACAGACATTTCAGAGGGCAAAAGTACTAAACTCTTAACAGTTTTAGAGTGGGCTTTGGTTTAAGAGATAAACTCTTAAACTTAAGAGTTTTTCTCTTAAACCAAAGGATGAAATGGACGTTTCAGAGAATGAGTACCTCAGGAGCATATGAGAGGTTCCATGTCTGCTGAACAATTCCCAGAGGTGAGGTGGCAGCTGGTGGTGGTGGGAAGTGATGCTGGTCTTATGGTTTGGATTTAGAATGTCCTCCAGACCTCAAGCGGTAGACAAAGCAACTATATTGGAGGTAAGCCTTAGTTGCTAGGGAGGGGTTCCTGGAGATGTGGCTGGGGACAGTGTTTCTGGGGCAGGCTGCTACAGATTCCTGCTCCTTTTCTTTCTCTTTCTCCTCTCTGCTTCCTGCCACCACACCTGAGCTCCACAGATGTGACGGGGCCTAACATGGACTGAAATTTCCAGAACTTTAAGGAAATAAATCTTCCTTCCTTTCACTTGTGGTTATTAAGTATTTGGATTCACAGTAGTGAGAATGTAGACTGAAATAGCTTTCCTTATAAATCCCCCTCCCATGTTTGGTTAGGAGCACCTGTATCACATGTTGCTTTATAGTCCCTTGTACTTCCCCTCTCAGAACCTTTTGTCATACTGAGATGTAATGTACTGTTGCTTTTGGGCTCTACGAGGGCACAGACCTTGTTTCTTTTGGCCTTCAAGGGATCCCTAAGACACAGAATAGTGTCCAGAATGTAGCTGGTTGTCAATAAATGTTTGCTGAATTAATTTTGTTTCCCATGGAGTTGGAGTACAGGAAACACAGAGGATAAGCTCAGACTCAAGCCCACCACCTGCTAGGAGATTCACCCCTTCCATCTCACCGCATCGATCTCATTCAGGGCCTTCCACTGCTCATAGGGGACTCCGAGGGCCTCAGCTGTCTGGATGGTCCTCTTCATGTGGCTAGTCCATACCTTCAGGGAGCTGATGTCCTGGGACTGGATGAAGTTGGCCAGGGCATATGCATACTAGGGTACGGGGTTCAAAGGAGGAGAGGAGGGGAAAAAGAGAAATGGAAAAGAGAGCCAGAAGAGCAAACTCATATCTGACACAAATTGTGGAATTGTGATTAACAAGCAAGAACAGGGAGTTCAAATGTCCCAAATTTGCTGGGCATGGTGGTGATACCTATAATCCCCGTACTTGGGAGGCTGAGACAAGAGGGTCACAGGTTTTAGGCCAGTCTCAATAGCTTAGCAAGATCCTGTTTCAAACTGAAAAATAAGAAGGGCTAGGGGTGTAGCTCAAAGGTAGAATTCCCCTGAGTTCAACTGAAGGACCAAAATTAAATAAATAAATATTCCAAACGTATAAAAAGGGAAGTGGGGGAGGGAAATACAGAGAAGTTGATTGACATGTACAAAGTTACAGGTAGACAGGGGAAATAAGTTCTAGTATTCTATTGCACAGTAGGTAACTTCAGTTAAAATAAGATGCTATATATTCCAAAATAGCTAGGAAAGAATTCTGAATGTTCACACCACAAATAAATGATAAATGCATGAGGTGACTAATAAATACACTACACTACACACACACACACACACACACACACACACACACACACACAATGTATACCTGGGTTGAAACACCAAACTGTACCAAATAAATATGTACAATTATAAAGTGTAAAAAAAGCAAAAAGCAAAAGTCATACTCTTTCCCATTTGATTAAGGGTAAAGGAAATAGAGAAGTGTGTGTGTGTGTGTGTGTGTGTGTGTGTGTGTGTGTGTGTGTGTTTGATCCTTGATATCTGCTCACTGAACCCCCACTAAGCTATTATTCATTCAAACAGGCATATCTCTAACATTTCTGGAGCCTGGGATGATGAGAGTACAAATAAAGGAACCTCGCCCAAAGTTTACCTTCCTCTCCTTTCATTCCTGGCACCATCCTGCACTCCCAGGTGCCTTGAGTACGTGTTTGTGGATAATCTAGTCACATAAACAAGTTCTGTTCACACTTCCCCTCCACCAATCCCATGCTTCAGGGACATCACTGGGCTGCCCTTTGACCTCGTTCTCAAGACACAGCTGGTCCAGGGAGAGAAAGAATGACAGAAGCACAGAGAGCTATGGAAGCCTAGAGGAGCCAGGGATCAGCTCCCTCGTGTGTATGGGTGTGGTATTAATTGAGGGATTATGTAAACTACGACTTCTTTACAAATACATGCAGGTACACATTTATAACTGCAAATATAGGCATGTTATGTGTACATTTAATTACGGGCATGAGTTGGTAGTCAGTGTACTTGGCACAAGGAGTTCTTGACTGGGAGGTAGAAGACTAGGGTTAATCCCCACCCCCAACCACTTTATACTGTCTCTGTGTGCCCACAGACACATCCCTGCCCCTCCCTGGCCTTGTACACTGCCTGTAAGATGCAAACAGCATTCACTTCTCAGTCCTGATCTCTGTGAGTGTCAGTTTGAATGGTGAATGGGGAGCACCCAGACCATTCCCTGATTCACAGTAAGTGTTGCGTGAGTGACAGCTATAGTAATGAGGGTGACAATTGATGGGAAAAGTGCTTTTAAATCAAATCTGGTGCCTTGTACCTATGAGTGTGAAGGTTGGGGACAGGTGTGTGTGTGTGTGTGTGTGTGTGCATATGCACACCTTTGTGTGTGGGGAGGCACATATGCAGAAATGGATAAGCATCCAACTGAACTCTGAGTTGTGTGGCAGGACCTGAACCAGCTCCAGCCAAGAGACCCCGGGCTGCAGGTGTGCCACCGGGCAGGGTGACCCCTCCAGTGGCCTCTGCCTCTGCTCTGAGGAGCAGGAGAAGTGGGAGCCAGATCAAAGCCTCCTGGAGGGGAGGCAACAGAGGGGAGCCCTGAGGTCCAGGCCTTGGACACCACGCTGCCATCCAGCAGCGACTCTGAGGCCAGGCAGGAGGGACCCAGCTCCAGTTCTCTCTCCGTCCTCTGTCACAGTGTGACCTGGGAATGCTCTCTGTACCTCTCTGGGTCTCATCTTCCTCATCCCATAAACCGGTGACGGTAATACCCACCCCACACAGCCGTGATGAAGATGGAGCGAGGCCAGACACTCGCATGCAGATGGCACCGGGACTGTGCACAGGTGTCCAATAAATGTCAACAGCGACAGTGAGTGTCCCTGCAGCGCTCCACTTTCCACTTGCCCCACCCCAAGCCATCCTTCAGTGAACAATACCTGTGTTAACAAGCCCAGGCACAGGGCCAGATGCTGTGGGGACATGTGCCCCTTTATGTGGCCAGCACCCAGAAGGTGCAGGTCACTGTGCCTGGTTGGGGGAAAGAGACTCCTGCCCTGTGAGAGTCAGAGATGGACTGCACGGGGAGAGATGGAGCCCAGGCCCGGTGACCTGCCTGGGTGGAGGGGTGGATGGGGAGGGCTTCCTGGACAAGATCTTGGAGCAGGAGCTGGGCGCTGGGAGGAAGCAGAGAAGATAATGTGACTCCTGTGTGAGGGGGAGGGGTAGGGGAGGGGAGTGGGGGTTAGTATCAGCCCTGAGGTGGGGAGAAGAAGGACTCAGGAGGGAGTGTCTCAGGGCAGCTGCCAGTGTACTTGATGGCCACTCGCTGGCAGAGGGACAGAGGAAGGCAGCAAGCTGGACAGGAGCAGAGGCACAGAGTCGTGAGGACGGTGAGAGGACTCATCATTTGGGGGCACAGGGTGGTCACTGTGACGGGGCTGGAGAAGCAGCCAGGTTTGGGCAGGTCTAGAGGACCAGGACCAAGTGGTTAGACTTGCAGGAGCATCTGACTGGCTGAGTGAAGACTGAGTGTCTGGCAGTGTGGACCAGAGTCTGCTCCTACCCTATCACGGGTATCCCTCCTCGGGACCCAGGCAGTGGCAGTGCTACCCAGGCCAGCTCAGCCAGACTGCCTAAGTGTGTGTGTCCCTCCCTACCTGCTTGCCTCGAGCGGAGAGGCCAGAGTCACCTCCGATGCGGCCTCTGAGGTTGAGTTCACTCTCGCCATGCCGGCATAGGTAGATGGAGCGGGGTGTGACGTGGATGTTCATGAGGTAGTAGACGGTGCGGCTCTGGATGTGATCCTGCACGCGGTTCACCATGTAACGTGTGCCCACATCAAAGATCTTTATGTAGGACAGGTGGCTGTGCCAGACACAAGCAGGAGCAAGGGCAGCTCAGGGGCTAATGGTCAAGAGGGTTGATTCTAAGAGAAACCCCTAACCAAACACCCTGCTTTCAAGGCTCTTCCACAGTTCAGCTAATGAGATGCCATGTCTGTCCCTTTTCTAGATATCCATCCTTGAGACTTAGTTCCTCCAGAGAGCTAACTGCCTGCTCCCATATCCCTGTCTCTTTCCTCAGCCTCAGCTTGAGCCAGGCAGTCTTCACGCCCTTGTCATACTCAGAGATACAGTGATCCTCTCTCCCTTGCTGTCTCAATGTTTCATTGATTGGCAGCTTCTGTTTTGTGCACTTTCCCATCCTTTTGGATCCTAGGCTGAACCCTTCCCCTCTGTTCTTTGAGCCTCCACCATGAGACAATGTACTTAACACTCTACAGGCAGCTAGTACCAGATTGTGTCTGTGCCTGTGCTTGTGTATCTCTCCTTGCTCAGAAAGGGGTTGGGCTGTGTTCTTTCCCTATTTGTTATGCAGTCCACAAACATCCTTCTCTGTTCTAGGCATTGTACTTAGAACACACAGCCTCTGCCCTTTGGGAATTCTTAGGGAAGTCAGGAACATATACGTGGAAACATATTGATCAATGTTCAACATTCATTTCACAAATATGCACTGGAAGGTATGCCAAGTACTGGAGCAAGAGGACACAGGGGGGGTCCATGATATCACTGTGGAACTTGTGAACCTTGCTCCAAGCTCTTTGTTGTCCCCTCAATTCTTTGCTGAACTAATAACTATATACTGAGTGATAATCAAACTGTTCAAACACCTGTATGTGAAGGAGCTGAGGGTTAAGTTGGGGATATGGACTAGCCAGAAGACTAGAATCATGTAGCAAGACCCCCAAGGCCTTTGATGATCATTAGTTAGTAAGGAATTCAGAGAGATCCCTGGGAAGAGATGTGGGAGGTTGGGACATTGGACTCACACCAGCAGCCTTGGTTGTGCAGTATGAATTCAAAGCGAATGGAAAGAGTTGCACTAGCCCAAGGCAGGTAAAGCTGCTGACAGGTTTGCTGTCAGAAAGACTCTCCCTTGATCTTCCTGGAGAAGTCCTTTATGTCTGAACTACCCTCATCACACCCAGCCCTATGATCCCTGTCTCATCCTCCCATGTGGCACTTGCATTTGTTGAATATTTTTTGTGCATCTGACAGGGAGTGGCGGTTTTAAAGTGCATGAATCCTCATGACTATCATACAGAGAAGAGATTATTATATCTGTCATGTAGAAGCACTTAATACCAAAAGCATTGTAGTAGCTCATGCTCATCCCCCACTGTGTATAATTTAAAATAAAAATTACAATGCCGGGCGTGGTAACACACACCTATAATCCCAATATTTGTGAGACTGAGATAAAACTGCAGATTCAAGGCCAGTCTCTACAACTTAGTGAGGCCCTGCTCCAAAATAAAAATAAGAAGGGCTGGGGGTAAAGCTTGGAGGTAGAGTAAAGCTTGGAGGTAGAGTGCCCCTGGATTCAACCCCCAGTACCAAAAATAATTAACTAGTTAATTAAAAATTATAAGCTACATAAATAATATAAGGTGGTACTAAAAAATTCTGGTTTTATTTTTCCATTTTGGTTACCTTGATACTGTTTTTGAAATATGAAATGTTAAAAGCTTTTAAGAGTTTTCTTATTTTTGGAAGCCCCCACCTCGTGAATGCCTCAAGTACATGTTTAGTCTCTATTTTTTGGGTAATCCAGCTATTCCAGGCCTTCTTCTTCCAAGCTGTACCAGGTTCCCTACTCTGTGTCCCCTACTCATCTGACTTGATTTATTGTCCCTAAAATTGTGATCAACTGTGTACACATTGTCCTCTCTAACCAACTGGACATATCAGAGCAAGGACAGCTCTTCCCTCTTCGGATTCCTCAGGCACAGCAAAGGCCATCCCTGATGTATGGGCCATGTGAATGTCTGTTGATGGATAAAAAAGAATAAAGAAAAAGAAAATAAAGCTGACTTTCTAGATATGTTTTTTTTTTTTTTCAGGCCCAAACCGATTCATTAAAAAAAAAAAAAAGCAACCAACAAAGCATGTGTCCAGATCCATGACTGGTGGCTTTCTCTATACCATTATTTCACTTCACTCCCTCCCCTTCAAGAATATTCTAGGAATTTTGATTTACATTTTCCTCAGAACATACACAGCCCTATTCTAGCTTGTACCTTGGTGAGAGAAGCAGATGCACCCTTGATCTGGGTGCTTGTACAGTGAACAAGTTGCACAATTGTTCATAACACCCCCTTGACACTTGATGATATAAGGATGTGGGAGAGGAAAAAGTAGGCTAGAAGTTTGGGGATATGGGTTTCAGTACATACTCTGCTGCTGACTCCTTGAGTGGCCTCAGGTAAGCCTTTGATTTGATCTGCATCTCAGTTTCCCCATTTAAGGAGTGGAACAATAATGATGCTCATCTCTCAGTAGTTACTTGGGTAAAGCTTAAATGTTGCTATTTAAACTTCATAGGGTAGTAATGACCACTTAACACCTCCTTAAACATCACATTTGGTTCTCAAAGGATGTGAGTGACAAGGGTCTAGTCTCCTTACGACCTATGCCAAAAGGGTGTAGAAGTTGGAGAACACTTTACACTTAAACTCTCATCTGGGAGAAACACACCAAGGGAAACAGACCAAGAAACACTGTATGCATTATGAATGTATCAGTTTGAATCTCACTATGATGTATAATGATATTGCACCAATAAAATCCTAAAAAAAGAGAAAAGAACAGCTATGCATCAAGGGCTAGGGTACTTAGCGGCAATTAACACATAAGTCATTTAAAATATATTGCTAAAAATGAATCATGGGTTGATTTCTACACATTGTATACATGTATCAGATAATCAAGCTGAACACTATAAACGTATAAATTTTGATTGCATAATCAAAGTTATAACAAAACTAAACAATAATTACATATAAAAAGAATTACATGAATGCTGTGAGAGGAGACATAATAAGAAGATAGAATGTATGGTTAGAATCCTGGTGGTGGGAGCTTGAGAAAGTGGTTTCAACTCTCTAAGACTCAATTTCCTCTTCTTGAATATTTATGATCATAAGACCCAGCTCAGCCTACTTTGCTGATAGGAGGGTTCAATGAAAGAAAGGTGAACATTTGGAAACTGAGGTATCATCCATGTGTGAAGAGTACTTTTGCAATAATAATAATAATAATAATAATAATAATAATGATAATAATAATAATAATAGCAGCAATACCCACAGGAGAGGAGGCATTTGTTCTAAGAGATCAGGGTTATGATGTGTTCATATTGCTTTGGAAAGCGCTATTTCAGTTATCTCAAGAACATCTCACACACACACACCAAATAATCACTACCTCATGGAAAATTAGAGCTGGATAGGCCCATGAAGAAAGATCATCAAGTTGCACCCCTGATGTTACAAATAGAAAAGTTGAGGCCCACAGAGGGAGGTCATTTTGCTTTGAGGAAGTCAAAACTGTGCTAAGGATCCAGACCTTAACTTTAGGGTGCTGGGCTCTTACCTGTCCAATTCATCATCCAAGGGTTCATAGTTGACCTCATAACACTCAATTCTCTTTAGAAAGTCTTCTAGAACCTTCTCTCGGTCGCAGTCTATATAATCAGGGCTGCCAAGTTTCACTTGCTGGGAGAAGGGAAGACAGAGGGACCAAGGAAGACATTGAAAGATAAAGACTCGGATAGTGTCTGTAGGAAGGACCCTTAGAGACCATTGAGTACAATATCGCTCATTAAAAAAGAGAAAATTGAGACTTGGAAAGTCTTGCCAAAGTCTACAAAATTGATCAATTGAAGAGAAGCTGGACTGTTGGACTATGTGACTCCTTGTTCCCAATCTCTATGTGGCCAAACAAGGACTGTAGCATTACAGTCTGTCCCAGAGCACACACTGCTTAAGAAGAACTTTTATAAGAAGACTTAGACATAGTGATGTAAGAAATGGGTGCTGAAAAGGAATCAGAGATCGTGGCCAGGAGTCACAGTGGCTTACATGTATTGCATATTTACTGGGAGAATATGGCACATTGTCTTTGAATTTCTGAAGGGCTGACACCTCCTAATATTCCAGTACCTACCCTCTACTACATTTCCCATCTCACCCACCCAGTTATTTGAGCTTACACCTGGGAATCTGGGAATCATCATAAATGCCTGTTTTTATGATCCCTCATTTCTCTTAGCAGACAACAAATCCTCTCCACTGCCTTATAAATATTTATTCTCTCTTGCCTGTGATTACTAGAGCTTTGAAACTGATAAATTTGTTTACAATCATGCTACTTTTTATGTATTTACCATACCAGCAGCCAGAAAGATATATCTAACTGCACATCTGACCATGAATTCTCTTGTTTAAAGCCCTTTACCATTTTTTCATATCTTTTAGGACAAATGTGAACTTAGCAGGAGGCTCATGGCCACCTGGGCCACATATTATTTCTTCATCCTCATCTCATTGCTCCCCCATTTTTTCCCACACTTTTTTCGGTACTGGGGATTGAACACAGGGGTATTCTACCTCCGAGCTACACCCTCAGCCCTATTTTTATTCTATATTTTGAAACAGGGTCTCACTAAATTGCAGAGAGCCTCCCTAAGTAGCTGAGGCTGACCATGAACCTGGATCCTCCGGTCTCAGCCTCCCAAGTACTGGAATTACAAGTGTGTACCACTACGCCCGGCTTCCCCACACTTCTATTGAGCCAATCTAAGCTATTCACAGTTCCCTGGAGATGTCATACTTAGTGTATTCTATTCCCTTATTCCCATTCATCACTGGTGAAATTCCCATGCATTTGAGGTGCAGTTCAACTATTACTTCCATTGGAAAGCCTTCCCTGACATACCCCCATATGCAAGGTCCTCACCACTGTGCTCTGCTAGCCTCCCTTGTTCATTCACTTCAGCTCTGATCTCAGAGTTCTGTCTATATACTTGTCAGTCTCCCTCACTAGATTGTAAGCTCAAGAGAAGGACTCTTATCTAACTATTTCTGTGTCTCTGTTGCCCAGAATGGCCCATTCCAGGTATACAGCAAATTTCTGTTAAATTAATAAATGGATAGCTGGGCAGATGAAGAGGGAAGAGAGAAGTTGGACATGCTTCGTGTCCCAAGAGGTAAAATAAGACCAATAAGTGGAAATTACAGGGAGGCAGACTTCAGCTTGATTTGACTACATTTGTTGAAGGAAATGTCTTTTGTCATTGCAGGTATGAAAAGATAATCTAAATATCTAGCTAGGTTTTCAAGTACCTGGTTGAAGGCTGAAGGAGATGACCTTTAAGGTTCCTTCTGTTCCTGAGCTCTAGTAATTTGATGAAGTATAATACAACAAAATGTAGTCAATGATCTAGTTCTAGGCTACATGGCTAGAATCTAAGAACGGTGATGGTTATGATATGAATTGTGAGGCAGAACATAGGCTTTTGAGACAGATAGCCAAGACTGTGGTGCTACTTCTGTCTCTTTCTGGCTGTATGAATCAATGACAACTCATTTATCCTCATGGAACCTCAGTTTCCTCTCTCCAACATGAGAAAAGTCCCTAATATGCAGGTTTGTTGTGAAAAAAAATTAAATGAGAGCAAAGCTTGTTGTTTGGTGCATACTAAGGGCTCTATATATGCCTGGTTCATCTGATTTCATAGGATCATTGCAGGCCAGGATGGTCAGGGAATGTTTCCTATACAAAGTGGGAGGAGAAGCTCAGGGAGGAATACTTCCTTTAATTTTACAGAGGTCTTTTTAGGTATGATCCAAGCCTAATGTAGAGGAAAGAGGAAAGGTAATTGGTGTTTCTTACCCTGATGTTTTCTGCAATGATGTCAGGGTCACTACAAATAGACTCGATGAAGAAGACCTATAAGAGAAACAGAAAAGAGACTTCTAAGGCTGAAGATGTAGCTCAGTGATAGTGGGATTTCCTAGCATGTATGAAGCCCTGGGTTCAATCACTGGGTGGAGCAAAGGGAGATGGGGGAGGGGAGAAAGGGAGAAGGGAGAGAAAGGGGAGGGGGAAAGAGAGATCCAGCAGGAAATTGTATTTGTTAAGAATCATTGTAATCCCAGCATTTGGGAGGCTGAGACCTGAGGATCTGGGTTCGCAGCCAGCCTCAGCTACCTAGTGAGGCACTCCGCAACTTAGCGAGACCCGGTTTCAAAATAAAGAATAAAAAATAGGGCTGGGGATATAGCTCGGAGGTAGAATGCCCTTGAGTTCAATCCCCAGTACCGCAAAAAATAAAATAAAAAAATAAAAAATAGGGCTGGAGGTATAGCTCGGAGGTAAAATGCCCCTGAGTTCAATCCCCAGTACTGAAAAAAAAAAAAAAAATCAAACACAGAGCCAGCCGTGGTGGCGCACGCAGTACTTCGGAGGCTGAGACAGGAGGATCCGGGTTCATGGCCAGCCTCAGCTACTTAGTGAGGCCCTCCGCAATTTAGTGATACCCTGTTTCAAAGTAAAGAATAAAAATCGGGGTGTAGCTCAGAAGTAGAATGCCCCTGAATTCCATCCCCAGTACCCCAAAAACAAACAAACAAACAAACAAACCCAAACACAGCAACCCTTCTCAATGGCTCTGAGTCATCCCAGGGGCATCTCTGACAATATAATCTCATACAGTGGTGCTTTCAGGCTTCTGAGTTTTATGAGGCAGTCTGGCTCTAAGTTGAATAACCCCAGATAATTGTTGCTGCCTCCTCCTCCTCCTCCTCCTCCTCCTTCTCCTCCTCCTCTTCGTCCTTCTGGTACTGGGCATTGAACCCTGGGGTATTCTACGTCTGAGCTACACTTCCAGTCCTATTTATATTCTTTATTTTGAAACAGGGTCTCACTAAGTTGAGGGTCTCACTAAGTTGCTGAGACTGCCTTGATTCTCCTGTCTCAGCCTGCCAAGTACTGGAATTATAGGCATGTACCACTGCATCTGGCTGGTTTTTAGTTCTTATAGATGTCTTTGTGCAATAACTATCTCCATTTTTTTTCATTATCACCACCCTCAGCTCTAGTGTCAGCCTGTTAGCAATCATATTCCATTGCCCAAATGACACCTCTCCTTTGCTGCTTCTAACTATATCCTGGAAAGCTAGGCAACCAAATATGCTAAGTCTATGGTGGCTGATTTGGTTGTTCTGAGTACTCTCATTTGTCTTTCTTTGGAGTTTGGGCTGGATAACTAGGCTCTAGATAAGAGTGGGGCTATTACTATACCTTGTAACCATGTTCTTTAGCAAACTGCAGAATCAATGACCGTCGTTCTCTGGTAGTGTTGGTAGCATCAAAAACCTACATAGGTAATGAGATCAACTTACTTTGAATCATTAATAGAGAACTCAGTCTTTGTCCATCCCTATGCTAAGTGGAGGGCTTCTGGAAAAAACAGAACTTGAAACTTTTTTTGGTGGTACTAGGGATTGAATACAGGGGCATCTTACCTCTGAGCTACACACCTGGCCCTATTTTATTTTTATATTTTGAAATAAGGTCTCACTAATTTTCTGAGGGTCTTGCTAAGTTGCTGAGAGTCTTAGTTGCCAAAGCTGGACTCCAACCTGTGATCCTCCCTATCTCACCCTCCCAAGTACTGAGATTATAGGCATGTGCCACCATGCATAGCTGAAGAGTGTTTTTTGAAAGAAAGGAATTGGTGTATGCCAATTTCACAAGCACTCATTGAACCCTTACTGTCTGCCCAGAACTGTGCCATACTCTATGAGTATAGTAAGACAAGAGAAATGTTGTTGGTTTTATTATGGTTATTTTACAGGTAAAGTAACTCAAGCCTAGAAGAAGGAGTTTCCTTGACCTAAGTCATTAACAAAGCAGAGCTAGAACTCGTTTCCTCAACTCCTAGGGGAGGCCTCTTTGTCCCCTGTTACCTTAGAAGTCCTCAAGAGAAAACAACTCCCTGTCCTCAGCACCTTAGATGGGACCACTTACATATTTGAGGATCTCTTCCTCTTTTGGAATTTTCAGATCCTATCCCAAGGATCTGTGAGATTAAATTGCCTACATGCTTAGGTAAGCCTCAAGAACTCCAAAATTTTTGTGCTATAGATTTAAATTCTAGTTATAGCCCTGTTGAATTCCTGGGGGTGGACCAGTATTGCACAGTGGTTATGACTGGGGATTCTGGAACTGCATGATCTAAATTTCAGTTCTGGCCCTGCCATGTATGCATTGCGCCACCCTGGGAAATAATTTAATCTTGCTATAAGCCATTCTTCTCACAATAACAATACTGATCTCATGGGGGGGGAGTGAAATTAATTATTAATATAAGCTAAGTACTTAGAATAATGTATGGCATAGAAAATGCTCAGTACATATTAGCTATTTTCCACTCCAGAAGATACCGAAAGAAAAAGTAGAAATTTCTTTACCGCAACATGACCATCTTCACAGCTGAGATACTTATGGACATCCTTCAGGGCTGCCAGGGCACACTGCCTGAAAAAGACAGAGAAAGAAACAGACAACCCCTATCCCCAGGGTGGGTTCTTCTTTCTTTTTCTGCATTATCTTCTGTACTATTTCGAATGTGTCTTATGCTAAATTATTTATCTGTTGAACATCTATAAAGCATGTATAGATGTCATGCAAAGCACAGAGGGGTCACACAGATGAAACTTGCTCTGTATGTACAGCTTAGGGACAGGTATATAGTGACATGACCAGAAAAAGCTAAGTAATGACAGCAGTCCTAGTTTTAAGGGTTCCAATCCTTGAGCTAATGAATCTCAAGCTCAACTGGCTTATGAACCCAGGCGGGACCTAGGTATGTAGTCTTTAAAGTTACTTTTGGCATGAGTAATATTGTAAGCACAGGCATGACAGTGGCAATGTACTTATGCTTTCAACAAAAATCTCCTTAGTCATTGTACTTTGCATAGTTCTACGATGAGAATGTGGATGGATAATTGAGACCCAGGCTCCACTCTGGAAGTGCTCAGAGTCACGTAGAAGAAAGAGACCTTAAGGTTGAATTGATAAGGCTGGAGAGGCTAGAGTGGGCCATGCTATTGAGACTGTCATCTCAAATCCTAGTCTAAGAAGTTTCTACTCCTGTCAAAAGTAGAATATAAAAGGATCATGAGCAGGGAATACTTAGGACCAGAAGCAGGCTTTGGGCAAGATAATAGAAAGGCTTCCCCAACTACTTTTTGAGAGCCTAGACAGCCTCTTCTCTGTCCCAAGTTACTTTTTCCCACTCCCCCCTTATCTAGGGAAAGGCCCCCCTCAGCCAAGGGGCAGCACAGGTCCCTAAAATGTTGGGTACTTACTTCCTGATAAGTAGGGCTTCCATGTTGTCTGGGAGAAAGAATTCGTAGTTCTTGTAGCTCACTGCCTCTCGTCGATACTGGCCTAAATTAAACACTGAAAGGAGGGAGCCCTAGTGAAGAGGTTGGGAAGATCCAGTGGCCCCCAAAAATGTCCTTCCTTGGAGGGACCTCAGAGGTGGAAGAAGGTATATGTGCTTATTACAGCTTCAAATAATGACTACCAGCTCATTTTTTACCCTCATAAGAGTCCTGAAATGTAGAGATCACCATTCCTATTTTACAAATAAGGAAAGTGAAATGCAGAGATAAGAAGCAACTTTCACATTTAATAAGTGGAAATCTGGGATTCAAACCCAAGTCTTTTTGCTCCAAATTATTCTACTTTATCATAAACTACAACCCTTTAAATGTCCTGTTCCATTGGAAAGATGAAGACAAAGAGATTCAGGGAGTAAGAGTGAGTAAGATGGTAACAGATACAGACTGAACCTCCTGACTCTTAATCCAATGCTATTTCATTTTTCTGTATCATGAGGTAGAATTTAACTCTAAATCTCTAGGCTATACTTTTCCTCTTATAATGACAAAAACAAAAACAAAAACAGAGAGGAAAGAAGGAAAGGAGGAATATGAGGATATGCAGCCAAAGAAGTAATATTTCATTCATTCATACATCAAATTCTTTCTGATGCCTACTCTGTAAAGTTGGATATGAGTACTGGGCCTCAGAGCATAACCAAATCTTCATGATGGGGCCCTCAAGGATCTCACAATCCATCAGGTAGGAGAGAGAATAAACCAGTAAACAGAGAGCTCCTGTGTAGTCTGTTAGGCTTGGACAGAGACAATATGGAGTCATGCAAAATATTGAGGGGGAAGGAAAGACAAAAGAGATGATCTGAGATTTCTTAGAGAAAGCAGCATTAGAACCAGGCCTTTTAGGGTAGGTGACTTTTACAGGTGGGTATGGGGTGAGGGTGGGGAACAAAGGCATTCTAGGTAAAAGAACAGCTTGAGCAAAGATATGGCATTGGCAGAAGGCACAGAAATTTGGGGGATAATGGGTAATCCACTGTGGCTGTGGCTGAGAAGCTGGAAGGTGCTAATGGTGGAGGACACTGAATGAAAGGTTAAGGAGCCTGCATTTAAATCTGTAGGGCAAGGGAACCCTTGGATACTGCATGCATGTCAGCCTTGTGCTTTGAAATATGACTCTGGAGGCTTTTGTGAGAACTGGGTGGAGTGGAGCAGACAGCAAGAAGGGGGATCAAGGAAGAGACCCATGTGACACAGTACCATGTGCAGCTCTACTCAGCACAGGCTCCAGCCCTCCACATGAGTAGCTCCTTTTCACTTTCTCCTTTGCCATTTCTCTCTCCTCCTGTAGGACTTAGTTCAAATATGCCCTAGCTGGGAAATTTTGCTGCTTTCCAGTTAGCAATATCCCATATGAGCCCCATCAGTACTCCACTAGAAGATTCCTACATGATGTGAGGTATTCTTATGTACCCTAGACAGGTTGAAAATTCTTCAAGGACAAGGCATGAATTGCATCCATTTTGTTCATTCCCAATACCCAGTAGGGATTTTGGTATATGGAAAACCATTGGGAAATTTTCACTGATGAATTAGGTAAACAAAAAGTAAATGAAGGGAAAAAAATAAATGGGGAAAAAGAAGATTTGGGGTGTAGCTTGGTGGTACAGTGCATGCTTATCATACACAAGGTCCTGGGTTCAATCTCTAGAAGAGAGAAAGAACAGAGAAAGAGAGAGAGAGAAAGGGAGAGAGTAGGAGAGTAGGAAGGAGAGGGAGAGAGAGGGAAGGAGGGAGGAAGAAAATGGAGAGAGGGGGGGACTGACTCATAGAGACAGACACAGAGAAAGACAGAGGGAGAAGATAGGGAGAAAGGATGAATTGAGGGAAGAGGGTAGACAGGATGTTGGGATGAGTAAAACAAAGAGGGAGAAGAAGAGATTGGAGAATAGGAGAGTCCAGGGCCAACATGGAATCCTTTTCTTTTCCCATCAGTAGAGTCAATGCATTAGATCCAGCATAGTGAGTGTCAGGTTTGGAATCAAACATATCCTGGTTCTGTCACAGACATATGTCTTTAGACAAGGCACTTCACCTCTTGACCTTAATTTGTTCAATTTTGAAATGGTGAAGAAATGAAAATGCTAATAGATATTAATGTGGCAATTATAGAAATGGTAATACAAATAGTATGTTACCAAGAGGGTTGTTTTGAGGTCATAGAACTTTGTGAGAGTAGACATTTCATCTGAATACTAGTTTTCCATGCCTACCATACTGCATGTGGCTAGACACAGAGTATACGCTCAAGAAATGATAAATTTCTAAGAATGTAGTGGTAGTGGTATAGTCGTAGTAGTAATAGTGGTAGCAATTATAATCCTGGTAATAATAGTAATGAAGCATTATGCAGTTTTCAGCCAGTGACCTGTACTGGGGCTGTAGAACAAAGGGTTTCTGAGACATACCTTTAGTTGGTGTTCCTATCCAGTTGAGATATCGTGTGAGCTTCGTGGAGATGTATGTCTTGCCTCGAGCTGGTAAGCCCACCATGATCACCATTGTGGGAGAATTGGTAAACTGGGGTATGGATGCTGGAAGGCAAAAAGAGGCTTGGGAATTTATACAGATTTATATGATCTTCTGGCATCGGCTCAGATGTGTAGAGTTGGAAGGGGCATCTCTCCCACCATTACAAAAAAGCTAAAAACTGCATATTAATGGATTCTCTTGAACTCACCAGAAAATTGAGGTTGCAGTGCAAATAGCTAACCCCAAACTTGTAGAAAAAGGCATCTGCAGGGAGCAAGAGGACCCATATATGCTTACTTGGAGTAGATACTTCTGAACAACATAGAAATTCATAAGAAGATTCAGCTAACAAAATCATTAATAAATTGCTTAAGGCCAGTGTGAGAATGTAAAGCTCATAGGTGGTTTTACATGCTTTTGGCAAGTTCCTTCAGGAATTCCACCTGGTGCTGATAGAAAGACTGAGAATAATCCTAAGAAATATATCCTGCAGTTCTGGCTTGGGGAGGGGACAACAACAACAGCCAAATTACTGAAATTCTGTCCAGGCCATTTCCTCTATGCTCTTGATGGGGGAAAAGCCTTAATATTCAGGGAAAGAAGCCAGGCCTGGTGATACACACCTGTAATCCGAGTAATTTGGAAGTTGTTACAAGAGGATCACAGGTTTGAGGACAACCTAAGCAACTTAGAAAGACCCTATTTTTAAAAACAAATAGAAATAAAAAAGGTGTAGCTTTTAGGGTATAGCTTGGAGGTAGAATGCCCCTAGGTTCAATCCCCAGTAAAAAAAATCAGGGAAAGACAATAAAAACTAGAGCCTGAGAGCACTGGTGGAAACTCACTGTGGCTGTCAGTGAAATGGCCAACACCACTGAAATTCAGTCCAGACCAATCTACTCTATCTCTTCTGAAGGGAGAAAACTCTTAATTTGAAGAAGGAAGTAGGATAGAAACTGAGGGTACTGACAAAAAGTCAATACAGCTGGGGGACAAAAGTAGGGAATAAACCTAATCCAGAAAGGGCAGGAAAGTATGCTAGGCCCACCATTACATTTGGAGGAGGGGCAGGAATACTTGAGAAGGCCATACCTCCAACACTCAGTGTAAGCTGGCCAAAGACTAAGAATGAATCAGAATAACATAGAATGACCTACTCTCCTACTCCTCATTACCATTCTACAAGGCATCAGTAATAATAGTAATGAACTGGGCATGATAGTGCACACCTATAATCCCAGTACTTGGGAAGTGTATACGGGGGGAGATCACAGGTTCAAGACCAGCCTCCGCAACTTAACAAGAGCCTTAGCAACTTAGTGAGATCCTATTTCAAAATAAAAAGGGTGAGTGTAGCTCAGAGGCAGAATTACCCTGTGTTGAATCCCCAGTACCAATAAATAAATAAGTGAAGAAGTGAAATATATCCATAAGATTTGCAAGAGATTGAAGGTCTCCAGGAAGTAGCACAAAGGGAAGAATCAAGGTCAGAAAAAATGTCTAAAAAGACAAGGCTGTCATCAGTAACAGACTCAGTTATGATGCAGATGTTTCAATTATCAGATTGAGAATTTTAAATAGTTATGACTAATGTGTTAAAGACTCTATTGGAAAAGGTAATCATGTAAGATCAGAGAGCTAATTTCAACCAGGGAATGGAAAATGTAAGAAAGAATAAAATGTAAGCGCAAGAGAAAAGAGAGGAAATGAATAAAGAAAGAAAATAGTCCAAAATGCCTACAAGCTATTGGACAACATCTAAGAGTGTAACATATGTATACTTAGAATACAGACATGGGAGACAGAATGGGGCCGAAGAAATATTTGAAGACATAATGGACAAAAATGTCCAAAATTAGTGATTGACACCAAACCATAGATCTAAGAGGCTGTGAGAACACCAAGCATGGTAAATTTCAAAAACCACACCCAGACATATCAAATTCAAATTGCAGAAAAACAGGACCAAAATAAAACCTTGAAGGCTGTCAGGAAGGAGAGGGTAGGTGGGGAACGTCTTACCTACAGAGAAACAACAAGAATTGTACTAGACTTCTTGTCAGAAATCAGATGAACAAAAAGACAGTGGAATGAAACCTTTTAAAATGTTAAAAAAAATGCCAATCTAGAATTCTCAATGCCTCAAAAATATCTTTCAAAACTGAAGGGAAATGGCATAGTTTTGTTATTCTTTATGGCAAAGTGAAACTTCATTGTGTGTATATACCACATTTTCTTTATCTATTCATCTTTTGTGGATACCTAGGTGAGTTTCATAATTTGGCTATTGAGAATTATGCTGGTATAAACATGGATATACATGTATCACTATGGTATTCTGACTTTAATTCTTTTGGAAATATACAGAGGAGTGATGTAGCTGGGTCACATGATATTTCTATTCCTAGTCTTTTGGGGGAACCTCCATACCAATCTCCATGGTGGTTGTACTAATCTACACTCCCACCACAGTATATAAGAGTTACTATTTCCCTACATCATCTTTACCACATTTGTTATTGTTTGTATTCTTGAGGATTGCCATTCTTGCTAGAGTTTGATGGAGTCTCAGTGTAGTTTTGATATGCATTTTCCTGATGGATAATGAACATTTTTTCATACAGTTGTTGAACATTTTTTCATATATTTGTTAGCCATTTGTATTTCTTCTTTTGTCATTTCCAGGAAAATTGATAGAATTTAAAGAATTTTATGTTAAGTGAGATCAGCAGGTCTCAGAATGTCATAGGTTGTATGTTTTCTCTCATAGGTGGAAGCTAGGGAGAAAACAGGAAACAAAAAAGGGATTTCAAATAAATGAGGTAAGAGACCAGTAGAACAGTGGAAGGGGATTGGCAGAGGGAGTTGGGAAAGGAGAAAAGGAAGATTAAGGAAGGAAGCAGCTAAAATAATGCTATGTCCATATATTAAGACATAACTGCCTATCTCACTAACATGTATGAAGAGGAAAAAGGGGGAAACAGGGTGGGGTTTGGAGAGAAACCCACCTAGTTATGTGTGCATATATATTTGTGTCACTTTGAACCTTACTATGATGTATAATTACCATGCACCAACAAAAGTATTAAAGATGCAAAAAAGCAAGGAAACTAAAGACTTTTTCAGAAAAATAAAAACAGAAAATTCATTACCAGCATACTTGCTTTATAAGAAATATTAAGGAAATTCTTCAGGCAGAAAAGATATGTCAAAAAATTGAGTCTATATATTTAAAAGAAGAGTGTTGGAAAAGGAATAAATGAAGGCAAAACATAACCTTTTATTTTTCATACTCTTAATTTTCCTAATGTATAACAATTTAAAATAATAATAGTAACAATGTATTGTGTGATTATAGTATATGCAAAAATGAAATTGAATATAACAATTACATAAGGAATGAGAAGTAATTTGGATCATTTTGCTGTAAGTTACTTGCAGTACATGAAGCAGTATACTGTTATATAAAGGTAAACCCAAACTACCTAAAAAGGTACACTGTATATTGTAGAGCAGCCACTCAAAAAGAAAAAAAAAAGATGTATAACCTGGGCATGGTGGTGTAGGCAAGAGAATTGTGAGTTTATATATGCTAAGTAACTATAGGAAATAAAATGAGATCATAAAAATGATCAAATATTAAAAATCTTTTATATTTTCAAAAATACATGGTATATTATTATTACCCCATAGTGCAATAGAACCCTGGAACTTCCTGCTCCTATCTAACTATAACTTAGTACCTGTTAATCAACCTTACCTCATCTCTCCCTCCCCACTATTCTCCTCAACCTCTGGAAACCATAATTCTACTCTCCACTCCTCTAAGATCAACAGTTTTAGATTCTGCATGTAAATGAAGTCATGTGTTACTAGTCTTTCTGTAACTGATTTATTTCTGATAACCCACAAATATGTACAATTTTTAATATCAGTTAAAAATTTTAAATGATCAACTGTAATGAGAAAAGGTAGAAAAAAGAAGAAAACAAAATAAAAAAAACCCCAAGTGCAATGAATAAGAAATTCAAGAACAAATACAATGAATAGAAAACAGTTTGTAAGACAGGAGGATTTAATCCAACTATACAAAAATCACTTTCAATATTAACTGCCTAAATGCACCAAAGACAAGAGATTGTTGTGTTAGATAAAAAAGCAAGACCCTACTACAAAATACTATTTTTTTTGCTATCTACAAAATGCATACAGCTGCATCTGATTCTGGAATCATCTTTAATCTCTCACTAACTCAAATATAAAACCTTGATAGAATGCCTGGACACTTATATGAAAACTTAAAGGTAAATATGTATATAGGTAGATGAATCAGGAAGAACACCAGCATTTGAAAGACCACCTGAAGTTTAACTTTTTTTCCTCTTTGCTATCCTGAGCCTGAATTCAACAGGACATGAAACCCAGAAGTGGGCATTGTTTAGCAGACAGAGTGAGACACAGGAGAAAGCTTGAAGTTTTGGCTTGAGAAACAGAAATGAGAATTGAAGTTCAAAGAACTTTCCCTTGAATCCCTTGGGGTTTTACTTACACTAATTCTTTGGTTCCACAATGAAGGCAGCAACAGCAAAGGTGACTGAAGCATGAATGGCCCGGAATGGGAGCCTCCAGGAATCAAAACTCTGTGGGATGAGATACTTTTTCTGTAGGTTGAGACAGTGTCAAGAGGACACAAGTAGATTTCATACAAGTTTTTACTCTCTCCTTCTGCAATTTGGATAGTTGATGAACAGAAGATAGAAAAAGGGAGCCTATGGAATGGGGAAAGTACTGAAAACATATGAAAGAGGAAAGAGTATACCTATGACTTGTGAGTGTTTTGATCCTAATTAGCATAACAAGGATTTGGAAACTCAATTGGCAAGAAGACCTTCACCCAGGTCCCAAACTGACCACTAGGTGGTGCACACACAGGACAACTTAAATAGCACTACTGCAAAAGCTTTGAAAATTGACCTAATGCTGGGACCACAATGCACAGAAGGCTAAAACAAGAATGTCAACCTTTTCCATAGAATGTAAACAAGATTTGGGATCTCCAAATAATACAAAATCCAGGATATAAACAAAAATCAGTCAGTACCATAGTTTGGAAATGGTTTAATTACGTCCCCTAAGGGTCCACTGGGATTGAAAGCCTGGTTGAAACGGTGGTGTTCTTGGGAGGTCGGGCCTAGTGGGAGGTCGTTAGGTCATTGGGGGAATGAAATAGTTTGTGTGCAACTGCTTGGTAGTTCTCATGTGACCCCTTGGGTTCCTGTTGGTGAATTGTGATAAAAGGGGTAAGCCTGGCCCTGCCCATCCTTTTTGCTTTTCTTCTCCTGTTCAAGATACTGCCACTTGCTCTTCCTACATCTGCTTCTACCATGATGTTCTGTTGTCTGCCACCCTTATCAGAGTCCAGACCAATTCCCCTCACTCATGGTCCGATCTTGGACTTTGACTCTCTCAAACTGCAAGACAAATAAACCGTTTCTCTAAGTTAACTGCCTCATGTATTTCCTGGTAGTACTGCAAAGCTAACAAATACAACCAACATTCAAAGAGCCACAAAAGTCCCAACACTTATGGGAAAAAACAAACAACAGACATGAATGATGATATGAGACAGGATTATCTTAAGTTCTGTAGTATAAAAGTGCTTGAATGAGCAATAACAAATGATACTGGAATGCATATTAAAATAGAAAAACTCAGGAAAGAAATAGAAGATATAGCTAGGTGCAGTATCTGTGATAGAATTGTTCTGTATGGTACTGTGAAGGTAGATAACTGACGTTATGTATTTGTCAAAACTTACAGGACTGACTTTTATGTATTTCAGTTTTTTAAAAAAAGTCAACTAAAACACTTAAGTAACCCAGTATTGAATACAGTTTTTGATGAATTGACATAACTGAATTACAAGTATATAGTATAGCCTCACTAAAGTGGGTGGAGATAGAAATAAACCGTGGAAAATAGTGGTATGACTAGTATTGTAAGACTGACAGAAAATAACTGCATATATCCTGTACTCTAGTTAGTAAATGTATTTCTTTTTTTATTGTAATAATTCGTGCCTTGTATATATACATTTTTGTTAGGTACAAATTGATATACACAAATGTGCACACATTTCTCATCTGACCCTTTCCCCAATTCCTACCCCGCTCCCTCGCCCTCCCTCCCTCTCAAGTTCAGTTCAGTGAGTGATCTTGATATAATTGTGTAAGTACATCATGTGCCTTAGGGTGCTCTCCTCCCCCCACCCCCCATCCATTCCCTTCGGTTAAATCAACTTCTTTGTTTATCGAGGGTCTCTACATTTTCATCTGGGGACCCTCTTATGTCCCATCTTCTCCCTAACATCCGCATATTAGGGAGAACATATGCTTCTTTACTCTTTGTGACTGGCTAATCTCACTTAACATAATGTTTTCCAGTTGCATCCATTTCCCTGCAAAGAACATGATTTTGTTCTTCTTTATGGCTGAGTAAAATTCCACTGTGTATAGATCCCATAGTTTTGTAATCCACTCATCTGTGGCTGGACATCTTGGCTGCTTCTGTAATTTGGCTATTGTGAATTGAGCCGCTATAAACATAGATACACATGCATCGGTCTGATAGTTTGGTTTCCATTCTTTTGGGTATATACCCAGTAGTGGAATTGCTGGGTCATAAGGTAGGTTCACTCCCATTCATCTGAGGATCCTCCATACTGTTTTCCACAGTGGTTGTACAAGTTTGCACTCCCACCAACAATGTATTAGGGTTCCCACTTCTCCACACCCTCGCCAGCAGGTGTTGTTGTTTGTGTTTTTTATGATTGCCATTCTGATTGGAGTTAGGTGAAATCTCAGGGTAGTTTTGATTTGCATCTCCCTGATTGCCAATGATGTGGAACATTTCCTCATACATTTATTGGCCATTTGTATTTCTTCTTTTGTGAAGTGTCTATTTAGATCCTTTGCCCATTTTTTGATTGGGTTGTTTGCTTTCTTAGCTGTAATTTTCTTGAGTTCTTTGTATATCCTAGATATTAGACCTCTATCTGAAGTGTAACTGGCAAAAATTTTCTCCCACTCTGTAGGCTCTCTGTTGAGGTTCTTGATAGTTTCCTTTGCTGTGCAGAAGCTCTTCAGTTTAATGCAATCCCATGTATTGATCTTCCTTTGAGCTGCTTGTGCTTTTGGGGTCTTGTTGAGA
>PVLC010022170.1:0-27105 GCA_004027655.1 Graphiurus murinus | reverse complement strand
ACTTTCTATTATATTTACATATCAGAGGCTATTTAAATTTTAAATTAAAAGTACAATAAAAGCCGGGCGTGGTAGTACAAGCTTGTAATCCCAGCATTTGGGAGGGTGAGACCGGAGGATCCAGGTTCGAGGCCAGCCTCAGCTACCTAGTGAGGCACTCTGCAACTTAGTGAGACCCTGTTTCAAAAAATAAAGAATAAAAATAGGGCTAGGGGTATAGCTCAGAGGTAGAATGCCCCTGAGTTCAATCCCCAGTACCGCAAAAAAAAAAAAAAAAAGTACAATAAGTATTTTTACTTTATAAAAAAATTGCTGGGTATGGTGGTACATGCCAGGAATCCCAGTACTTGGGAGGCTGAGATAGGAGGATTTCAGGTTCAAGCCCAGTCTCAGCAACTTAGCAAGACCTTTTTCCAAATAAAAAAAAAATAAGCGTGGGGTATAGCTTGGAGGCAGGATACCCTGGACTCAATGCTCAGTACCACAAAAAGTAAATAAATAAATAAATAAAAAAATAAAAAAAAAAATAAATAAATATTAAATAAAAGGAACAATTGAGCTGGGTGTGGTGGCACACACTTGTAATCCCAGTACTTAGGAGGCTGAGACCAGAGGATCAGGTTCTCAGTCAGTCTCAGCTACTTAGTTGAGGCCCTCTGTAACTTAGTGAGACCCTGTTTCAAAATAAAGAATAAAAATAGGGCTGGAGGTATAGCTCGGAGGTAGAATGCCCCTGGGTTTAAGCCCCAGTACCGCAAAAAAAAGAACAATTGGGTGAATCAAATTCAGTAGGAAATAAAAAAGGAGTTGTCCTATTAGAACTACAAAATATAATTAGAGCTACAAAATATAATTAGAACTACAAAATATAATTTACCTAAGACTATATAGCTAACAATTAGCCGATCAGGATTCCTATCTACATCTGCTTGATTCCAAAACTACCATGATAGTTTATAAAATAAATTCAGATTTTTCCATAGAACTGCCAAAGTAGAGATAACTTGTGTTCAAATTGGTCCTTTCAGGAATACTTATTCAATGGAGCTCTATTTCTTAATATTACCATTAGAAAGTTCATTCCCAAGAGTCCTAGAAAAATAACCTTCAAGAGAGGGGGGAAAAGATGGTTATAATCATGAATATCTTCCCTTTTGTGGCCCATTTTGTGGTTGCACTTCTGATGTTCTAGAGAGGCATTTTTAATGAAGGCACAATCCTATGACATTGAGTGCTTGGGTTGGCAACTAGTCATATCTACTCTGAATTTAGATAACCATCTTCAGGACATTCCAGTGAGTCTGTGTTAGCTAGCTTTTTGTCACTATGACCTAAATACCTGACATAAAAAAATAAATAAATAAACTTAGAAGAGGAAAGATTTATTTGGTTCATAGTTTCAGAGGATTCTGTCCATAGTTGACTGGCTCCATTGCTTTGGGTTTGGGATGAGGCAGACCACCATGGAGGGAGGGAATGGTGTTGGAAAGCTGCTTAGCTCATGGCAGTCACCAAGCAGGTAAAGAGCAGGGAGGGGTAGAGACTAAATAGAGTCCCAAAGGGCACGCCCCTACTTCCTACTTCCTCCAACCATGTCCCACCTGCCTGTAGTTTTGACAACCTCCCAGTTTTCCATTCAAATTATTAACCCATTATTTGGATTAATCCACTGATGGGGGATTAATCCTCATGATCCCATCATTTCCTAAAATCCTCACCTCCCGACATTGCTGCACTGAGCACCAAGCTTTCAACACATGAGCTTCTGGGGGAACATTCCATTTTCAAGCCATAACTGGCTCCCACCTTCCTCAAGTTTGGGAAATTTCCCACATCCCTGGATGTATTAGGAGAGGTCAGAGAAAGATATGGAATGATATCCCAGTGATCTCTAAGTTATTAACAAAATATTCTATAAGAAAACATATTTTACTCTATTGTTCAAAATTAATTCATTAACATCCTAGACTAAATATGTACTAAGTAAAATCTGTAAAAGAATCAATAATCTGGTCCAGTTTCCACTAGGCGAGTCTATAAAGACAAAGAGAGAGGGCAGAGCTAGAATTTAAAATAGGTCTTCGACTCTCCTGCCAAACAAATCCCACCTCGCCAAGTCCATGGATGATTTCACTACAATTCTTTCTCCTACGTATTTTAAAACTTCCTCTTTAATGCGTTCTTCTCTCAGAAAATTCTCAAATCTCTCAGAAAATTCTTCAAATCTCTCCTATCTTGCAAAAAAATCTACCTCTATTTATTTTTCTTGAATATCCAACACCTAAAGTCTACTTTATATTAATTAGAAAGTATTATTTTATTGATTTACTTACTAATTAATTCATTCATTGAGCAAATATTTGAGTACTTACTCTATGAGAGACACTACTCAAGACCCTTGCATATATCCATAAACAAGACAAGAATCTATCTTTGGTAGCTTACATTCTAGCTATAATATATCATGGAAGTTCTTTAACAGGAAGGCAGCATATAGACAATAACACATGGAGTATGCTTAGATGGTGCCTGGCACACAGAGAGTATTACAGACCTGTTTGATCTTCTTGTTACTTCTCCTCCCCATTTTTCCCTCTCAGACACTGCATTCAGACATCTACCTTTGTGACTCAGTTAAAATGCCGCTCCGACATGTATCATTGCCTTCTTTCCAAATTGCCAAATCCAAGAAACATTTTCTTCCTTATCTATTGAGAACCAGGCACCATATCTGGGATACTTTTTATCAAAACCTCCCAACATCAACTTCAACATTTACCTTTGCTCCCATGCACTCTGAAACTAAAACTAGACTAACTAATGTCTGTCTTGTTGCTTTGCATTTCTTTCTCTCAAGTTAAACTCTCAGTTTAACTGAAAAAAAAAAAAGAAACAAGAATTCTTTTCACCAACTTGCAGTTGTTTTGACCAAAGCCACCGAGGGACCTACTACCCACACAATTCTCAAATGGGCAGTTGGTGGAGATGAGTTTTTGTGACATTGACCCTGTGTTTGACTTGGCTTTTCCATATTTATTTTAAGGCCTTGACAAATCCAGCTTTGGGCAGGAAGAACTGGAAGTCACTTAGTAGACCCAAAAGGGGTTGTCATTAGCAGAAATGGAACAAGGATTGTCCCCTGCACACACATTAGGGAAGCTGTCCAATACCTACGATGGTGCCTAAGGCTGCCTTAGTGCTCTACAAATGTTAGACTGTGTTTCTTTAAACAGTTTTTCTCTGCACTCCTTTCATTTTGGCTATACTAGCCCTCCTTTGTGCTAATGAAAGTAACAAATATTAAAACCAACACAGACCATCATAGCTGGTCTAACCAAATGAATATAATGGCTTATTGCTATTTGTATTTTTACTGATTTGGTTATTTTTTAAATCTCAGCAAATAATGGCAGAAGGAACTGTTCTAATATATTTTGGAATAATTGGAAACATTTAAAATCATCACCAGGCAAAGCTATTTCAATTCTCAACTTAAAGTATTTGAATTCTTTGTTTCCTAATATATTCATGGCCCTCAAAGGTGAAACTAAATTAAAATTCTTATTTACTATGGTAATGAGAAAAAACTTGTTCTTATAATAATTACTAGAAATACAATATTTCAGAAATGCCTAAACACAATAGATCATTATTAGAAATTGGCTTTTTTAGCCAGATGTAGTGGTACATGCCTGTAATCCCAGTACTTGGGAGACTGAGACAGAAGGATTTCAGGTTCAAGGACTCTCAGCAATTTAGTAAGACCCTGTTTCAAAAAACAAGATAAAGGGACTGGAGGTGTATCTCAGAGATAGAATGCCACTGAATTCAATTCCTGGAACCACAGAGAAAGGGGGAGGGGGAATAGTGAAAATGGCCTTTTCCTCATAAGAAATGATCACAATAACAAGAAAATATAACTATTTCTGAGCAATATGACATTGGTCCTTTTTTATTTATTTTTTAAGACAATGAGTATAAGGCAGTAGACAAAAATCAACCTGTCAAGAAATGGCTAATTCAGTAATGGACTAGCACTGCAGGAGATTTGATCTGCTTTCACCAGGAGAGCCCTTTGTATAAGAAGAGACTCTTAAGGGCTTAATGACACTATAATAGCATATTAGACACTGAAAGGGGGAACAGGGATTCTTTTCACCATGTTGCAGTTGTTCCCACCACAGCCACCATGGGACCTACCATCCACAGTCTCCAAATGAACAGTTGGTTGGGATGAGTTTTTCTGACTTGAGCCATCCACTGGATTCAGCTTTACCTTATTTATTTTAAGACTTTGAAAAATCCAACTTTTGGCAGGAAGACCTTAAAGTCACCTACTAGACCCAACATGGGCTGCTCAATAGCAGAAATGGAACCAGGTTTGTTCATGGACCTCTCTGTGCACACAGCATTTCACACAGATAAGGGAAGAGTGGCCTTGGTTAACAGGTGAAGTGACCTTGCCTACCATGCAGTTCCACTGGTTTTATTTACTAACTGCTGTTTCTATATGTTCTTAGTTGCCCACCTGTCAGCACAAGGCGTGATAGTTTGTGGTTGGCACCTGCTGATAAGGGCAATTATAGCATTAGTGGAAGCAAGCTTGCAACTGAAGGTTGAAAAACAACTCTAATTACAGCTATTCCAGCATCTCACTCCCTCAGAGCTGTTTCTTTCTTTTCTTTTTGAATAGATTTTACTTAGAGATTAAATTAAATCTATATCTAATTGAAAACAAGCTTTTGAAAGAGTTGTGGGACTAGAGGAAATCACCTTCAAAAATTAGAAATACATACATGATGATCTGAGCATCTCATATCTGCTAACATCAGATAGCACTTTCCAAATCACCTTTTAATAGATTTCCATGCATTTTTGTGCAGTTAAAATCAAAACAAATAACAATCATATCAAGCACAATGCTTTAAGGGAAAATGTGAAATCTAAACCTTATTTAAAAAGAGAGAAGTTTTAGAATAACTTTTATGATCAATTGATCAACTGAACAGAAACATTACATAAAACACTAGTATCTAAAAACTTAATTTGATATCCAAAATGCAAATATATGGCTTTGAAACTGATGAGAAAAATTGACATAAAAATCATTTATATTTATTTATTTTAGAACACTGTTTCTAGGTCTAAATAGTCTATGACTAATCTCAGAAACTAATGATTTCCAAGGAATAAATATTATTAACTCCTACTTCACATCAGAATATTAAGAACTGGGGTATAATTTGAGTATCAAAGCAACATGAATTCAGACAACTTCCATGGAAAATCAGGAAGCCTAAAAATAAAGGGAGAGAAGAGTATTTCTTGAATTACAAAAATGAAAAAAAAAAATTATTTTCAAGCCAACAACAATTTATTTGTTAAGATGCCCTTGATTGTGCCCCAGAACTTGAGAACATGGCCTTTGACTGCCACTATGAGGGCCCAAAACAGCTGGCCTTCCTTCAGAGACAGCTCAGGACACTGCTGCTTCTGCTGGCACCAGACAAAGCAGACCCCAGAGAGCTGTGGCCAGGGGTGTCATAGGCTAGCCTACTGCAGGCCTGCCATGCTCCATAAAGAACACAGGCTTGGAGATGGCTTCCTGAAGACCTAAGAAATAGCCAGATATGTAGCTTTGATTTCTAGTATTGGCTTCAAAATTGAGCCACTCAACCTCTACGAAAACACTTATAGAGTTAGAACTAAGTAGGTAAGAAATCGAATTAACTAGGTTGATTTAAAGAGACCTCCCCTGTTCTTCACATACAAAACATCATGACTCAAATCATAGAGAAAAGAGTCCTCTGAGTAGCCAAGGATGTGGCTGAATTCTCCTCGCTGAAGTAGATACTTTCCATTTACCTGGATGCAGGCTTGTTTTGTTAAGTGAAAATAAAAAATAATGCAATCATTCCCACAGGGGACAGTGTCGTGGGCTACTTCATTCCCTGGGAATAACTTTAAATGGAAGTGATTTCAAGACTCTACCTAAAGCAGAGAAGAGAGTAACAAAGACTAGTTTAATAAACCACTATAAAATCATTTTATATTCTCAAAAGAAAGAAGATGTAAAACAGCCCCCGTGTTTTGTTATTAACCAAATTTCTCCACTTATATCTGTCTTGTTTTCAAAGGAAAGAGTAAAATCTTCATATGATTTTCATCAGAATGGGTGCCACAATAGTTCTGAGTATAACACACAATGAAGAAGATCCACAGCTACATCACAGAATATCTTACTTATCTGTAGAACAAATAAAAAGCAGCAATATTCATATGAATAGCTTTAACCTCTATAATTTTAGCTATTTTTCTGACATAAAATACAATCAAACTCAAAAGTAGCACTGGCTTACTTTAAGTGGAAGAAAAAAACATTTCCTTGAAGGTTAATAACTTTTATAATAACTTTTTAATTATCTACTGCAATCATTATTACTTTCCTCCAGTTTGCATAAATAAGTTGGGTGTCTCACTTACTAAGAAGTCAAAAGTCTTTGTTAACAATTAATGGAATCAAACATTGGCTAAAAATCATGATTCCAGGCTTAAGATTTACAAAGCTTCATTATATATTTTTTTTTAAAAAAAAAAAAACCTAATAATTAAAACCATGAATAGGAAACTTATTGGGGATTTTTGGAACAAAACCACAGTCAACTTTGCCATGCAATGAAAATAAGCATAGGCTTTTGGCATTGCCAGTTTTTAACTGAATTATTAATGTGTCAATTAACACATACCATAGAGAAATACAGCTCCATCATCAGCCCTAGGAAGCAGGAAGACACAGTGACTTTTCCAGATGTATCTGGTTGTCATGGTATCCTCTTATGCCCTCTCTCACATTTTTATTCTTGGTAACAAACCTGCAAGCTATTTAGTCTAACATATAGTTATATGAAAATTCTGTATGTTCCTCGTATAGACTGTTCATGCACCTGTTGAACAGAAACAAAGAAGCAACATAAGAAGTTCCTTAGAATAATAAGTAGACTTTTAGTTAAAAGGGGATAAAATTAATTCTTAGTCCATGTAATTGATAAAAGCCAGCTGTCATAAATTTCACATTTCTGCATAATTTATTCCAGAAAAACCTTTCTTCAGATTAACATTCTTCTTTTTAAGATATTTTTGAAGCCTATATTTATAAACAAATAATATTTCTATACCTGAAATAAGATTAATTGCATTTTAAGTGTAGTGCATCTATGTTTAGATGAAAAATCTGCCCACAAGACATGTTAGATATTTGGGGAAATTTCTTCAAATTCAATAACATTTTCTGCTACTAGCTTTCATAAACAATCAAACAAAATGCTAAAAATACAATGATTATTTTCTTCTGTTCATGTAATATTTAAACACCCTACATTTTAGGGATTCATTTTTAATTCTTCAATTATAACACAGTAACAGGCACCCCCGAAAAAAACAGAGCAGGGTAACACTCTTCATGGTTCACAATGCTCATGTACCATCCGTTCTTTAAACTAATTCAAATTATCTTCACTAAGCAGTATCTGTGTCAGGCCTTCTGGATGTAAAACCTAAGTACACACACACACACACACACACACACACACACACACACACACACTGACATTAGTAATGATGTTTCAAAAGTTTAAAATGGTATACTCTCCTCCATGAGCAACAGGAGAGCTGTGCAACTCTTTCAAAATAGAGTTATTTTCTTCTAGGACGAATAAAAACGGATAATATTTAAATGCTAAAAATGCAAATACAGCTAAAGTTTTTTTAATCAACCGGGCCGTACACACATACGATGCCTGTATTAATTTCACTTGAGTACTTTCATTGCACCAATTAAATACTGAAGAGGAGCTGACACATGGGGAAACTGTGTTTTCTGCATGCTGTGTATGTTAAACAATAGGATTATCAGCACCTGGGATGCTCTTGCTATTCTCTGCATGCAAATGACATTTTCTGCTAACAATTAAACGCACCCATTAAAAGAGTGGGGGTGTGAGCTGGAAAGAGCAAGTGTTGAGTAAAAATATGGCATGCCCTTCCTATTCCGCCCTCATTCAGAGGATGCCAAGTACCTCCAAACACACACCGCGCACAGACAAACCCTCGGGGATGCACGAGGGTCACTGCGATGCACCCTACAACATCCCATACGCTCTGCTAATTACCAAACTCTAATGATCTGACAGCGAGCCCCTTGCCTCTCCAACATATTTTCCAATTATGCAGTGACCCCTGGCTACAGGGAGGGATGGCGTTCTTTGGTGTCCCTCCTCGCAGCCCCCAACACTTTGTTGTATTAGAAGCGACTCCACAAGTTCCCTGGCTCAAGCGCCCAAGGAGGCAAGTTCAGCACCATGGAAAGGGCTCGAGACACGCGCGGAGGACGAACCCGGAGCAACTCCCGCGGCTCTCCGGAGGCACTCACCGGCGTCTGCTGCGACGGCAGTCCCGAGCGCTTGGTGGACCCCTGCTTGGAACTTAACCTTTTCCACGACTCGGCGAACCTGCCCCGGCTGGCGCTCCGGCTGCGCCTGCGGTTCTCGGCGCTGTCCTCGCGGTCTGAGCAGCCTCGCTCCATTTCCGCTGCATCCCTCCACTTCTTCCCCATGCTAAGTTGTCTCCGCTGGGAAACTGCCGGCGCCGGTCGCTGGCGCTCGCTCTCAGCCGCGGGTCTCACTCCAGCCTGCGCGCAGCTCTTGGTTGGAGCCGCCTTAGCCTCGGTCGGCTTCTGTGGCCGCCGCCGCCAGCAGGCTGCGCTTGCGCCTGCGATTGGCTAAACGTAGGTTGGGGCTGCGAGCGCCACCTGGGCCCTAGTCAGCTTCCTTTAGCGTCTCCAAACCCTGGGGAGCGCACCGCCCCTGCCTAGGGCTAAAGATGCGCCTCTGAATATCTACGTGCAGTCACCCAAGACCTCCCAGTACTCCAAGCCTGGGGGACCAACCTCACCCCACTCAGACCTGCTAGTAGAAGCCTCCCGGGTCACTCACACTGGGTAGGTGGAGACTCTTGTTGACTTAGACAAAGACGAGAAGCCTGCAACTTTGGCCCCCTTCTTTGCTCTTTCTTTTCCATCACTGTCTTCTAGGTCTCCTGGGAGAGAGTTGAACACGGGCTCTATCAGATGCTAATTCCTTCTCCGCTTGTCCAGACTAGCCCACTGGGTCTCAGACTTGGCTGCACATTGCAGTACCTGAAGAGCTGTGCA
The DNA here is from genome assembly GCA_004027655.1 of Graphiurus murinus. NCBI lineage: Eukaryota > Metazoa > Chordata > Mammalia > Rodentia > Gliridae > Graphiurus > Graphiurus murinus. Next base: position 17,897 of record PVLC010022170.1, on the reverse strand, counting down.
TTATGTATTTTTTAAATGCTGATATTCCTTAGGGAGTCTAATTTAATTGGCCTGGCCCTGGCCTAGGAATCGGGATATTTAAAAGCTCTCCGTAGGGCTCAGTATAGAGCATTTGCCTGGCATGCTCGGGGCTGAGGTTTGATCCTCAGCACAACAAAAAGACATTATCGAAAACAAACAAACAAACAAAATCTCTCCTTCTCTCCATCCATAATTAAGCCCTGGCTGTACTATGGGGGTGGGGGTGGGGGGGACCAGAAGACCGTTCCTGGAAAAGAGGAGAAGGTCAGTACTCTATACGGACTCCTTCCTCTCTCTCCAGGGTAGGCATGGGTATTGGTTTTGCCCTGTCACACCTGAGGAAAGGTGGGCACAGCAGCTGAAGATATGAGGTGGATTTGCAGCTGGCCTCCTGTGTGCTGCCTATTCTTTGCTGCCTCCACCTTGTCCTGTGTCATGTATTTGCCTTCTGCTTATTAGAAGAAAGGCAGACAGGCTCCCCAGAGTCTCCTGCCAGTGATCTTACCAGACTGAGTTATCCTCACGTTCAGGAATGCCTTGATCAGACCAGAGAGGGCAGTTGGAGAGCGTCACAGACTTACAAAAGCAGACACAATGACCTTACTTAATATTGCAGAGAGTGAGGCCTACAACCTCTCCTCTCTGACCACCTGCTGTCGGGTTGCTTATCCTCCGTTGCAATGGCAACAGATGAATTTCCATTGCTTTCCCAAATCAAGCATTCTCCCTCCTATTTGAGTACTGCCTGGTCCTTCCAGGTGGAAAAGGCAAAGCAGGATTAACATGGAAGCTGTAGAAAGCATTGGTCTTGTGGTTCCAGTTGTGAAAATCCATCTGAGTGGTCAGTGTCTCTGAGTAAGCAGAGGCTTTGCAATTGACCAGTTTACAGGAATGGAATAGAGAGCTCTAAAACCCCACCATTGTGCACCTGTGAAGTGCTATGTTAATATTAATTCAATTTAAGCAAAGGAACTCAGGTAGTAGCATATGCCCATCCTTTCTCAACAACTCTTTATGTCCAGAAATCACACAGCCATATTAAACAACATGAGATTCTAAATAATGTTTGCAACATCCAGTGACATTTAATGAGAAAAATCACAGGCTCCATTTTGTATTTTCTCCCTCCCTATCTAAGTTCATGGATTTGAAATTATTAGTGACATTTCATGGGATTATTATAATTCATTCCAGATTCCTCCTCCTCCTCACAAAAATAAAGCAAAAAGATTATGCAAAATTTATAAATTACACAGGTATGGGAACTAAATTTCAATTGGGAGAAGGAATAAAAGTTAATAAATTAAGGCAAAGTAAGCCAGATGTGGTGGTGCACACCTGTAATCCCAATATTTGGGAGTACAAGACAGGAGGATCAAAGGTTCAAAACCAGCCTCAGAAACTTAACAAGGCTCTTAGCAACTTAGCAGACACTGATTCCAAATAAAATAGGTCTAGGGGTATAGCTTGAAGGTAGAATGCCCCTGGACTCAATCTCAAGCACCACAAAAACAAAATTAAGGTGAAGCAAATATTTACCTTTTTCATTTACTTGCCTACCAAGTGATATATTGGTATGCCTCCCTAAAAGAAGAAAATGCTTTGTGCAAACCTGTATACCTTGAAAGTTTGTTCTTTAGATATAAGTGATACAAATTGGCCAAAAAGGGAGCAAAGAAGGGCCTGCACAGATAAGCAAGGCACATCATCCAAGAATGCTCACCTTAAAGAACCACAAGACTCCAGTTTACCCACATCAGCCCATTAGGAGGAAAATGACCCACCATCAAGAGTGGCTATCAGAAAAGAAGGTCCCAGCACATCAATGAGCACTCAGAACACTGGTGAGTTCTTAAAAATGCACTTAGAAGAGTTAATGATGAGTAGTGATTGCACATGGCATTTTTTAGCTGCATGGTCTAAAAATGAGCTTTCGAATTCCCTGATCATAGAGCACTGTTTTAAAGGCTTGTTTGAAGATGATCCCTGCATTGCTTTCTGCACTTGACAAGTACCAAAAACATCTGGGAACTGTACAAGAGGCGACATTAAATGTGAGTGTAGGCACGCAAACACGGACCCCTTCCTCTTCTGGTGTCCACTTGTCATTCCAGAATTCCTAATAGACAGGAACTGGAAAACTAGCTTGAAAGTCTATTATATCTCTTAGGAAGTTAGCAGAGAATGGTAGCCTCAAAGCTAAGAACATGTTGAAGGTCACCAGCCTTGAAACTCTGACAAGAGAGTTTGAAGCCTATTCCAGAGCAGCTTAGCTTTACTGGAAAAGTCAGTGCAATTACAAAAAGTGAAGGTTAATAAATTATAATTGGCAAATGGTAAGTATGACATGAACCTTCTTCCCTGGTTTCTAGGCATGAAAGGATATGCACATTAAATGAGGCCAGGAGGTGTTGTATGCCTGTAATCCCAGTACTTGAGAGGCTGAGATAGGAAGATAGTAGGTTTGAGGCCAGCCTCAGCAACATAGAGACCCTCAGCAACTTAGTGAGACCCTATTTTAAAAAATAAAATAGGGCTGAGGGTGTAGTTCAGAAGCAGAATGCCCTGGGTTCAATTTCCAGTACCACTCTTACACAAAAAATAATGTGTAAAATGAAATGGAAATGAATACATTTTATGTATATATCAATCAAAAAATAATATTTAAAATGTTCTGGAAAATTAACTTTAAATAGTATTCAAAAATTTCCCAAGAAAACATCAAATGCCTGCAGTCATCCTTTAACCATAGGCACTTTCCAATCTGAAGCTAGGTTGTACTAGCCTGCTGATAAGTCTATAATCAGAGGAAACTCCAAACCCTTTTCTCTAGTTCACATGGTCATGTACTTTATTTCAAAAGAGTTAATGGAAGATGTCTTTTCTTTTGGTTATTTCCAAGATATGTCAACCCACAGGCATATCCAGGGGCTAACTGCATGGAGCAAAGTATAAGAAGGAGGGCAAACATAGAAAAGGGATGAAAACTACCAAGCTGTGTCTGATTCAAACACTCTCCTCACAAAATAAGAGAATATGAACCACAGTTCATCAAATTCAATACCCTCAATTTTTCACATTTTAACCTCTTTAAAATCGGGATGCTTATAATAATAAATGGTGTATCAGATTCGGTGTAACACAGTACATTGATTCAGAGCAAGATAAATGCTGAGAGGTCTGACTTTAAAATCTGACGAGCTATCATTCACCCTCTGTCTAGACATTCAGCCTTCAACATTAAGAGTTTCCTTTCTCATAAGCAGAAGTTTTTTTTAATAAATGACTTTAAGTATTAGGAAGCCCATCCTTATAAATTAAGCTAAAATCTATGCTTTCTATCCTTATTTTAAATTCTGGAGTCACACTTATTTAACCTATGTTTTCTTCCTCATAATAATCATCAGGCATTTGAAGGTGGTCTTTATACATCCCCTATAATTTTTCTTCTCCTGAGCAAACAATGTTTGGTTCCTTCTGACACATCCTTTCACACAATGGGAAAAATCAGAATCAATACTCTCCCATACTCAGTGAAGTGGGATTAGTCAATAATCAGGAAGCAGGAGACAGGATGTTGAATCTGCATTTAGTCCTGATTAGATTCCCTTCCGCAGAACCAGGGCTGAATCTCACACAAGCCAAACAATCGTGATACTTGAAACAATTACCCCTATAACTCAAGCAAAACATTCCCAAAGCCCATGACTATTAATCAAGAAGAACAGTAGGGTTATCCTGGTTATGTAAATTGGCCATCAATGTGGATGAAATTCTCAGAGTGACAGTTTCTGAAGAATAACCACCTTGAGATCTCAAGTCTCCCCTGGAACACCTGCTTACAAGCCTCCCAGTGACCACATCCCCTCAATCCTTCTCAGTGGCCACACCCCCTCAATTCCTCTTGTCAAAAGGTGCTGCATGCCAGAAAGATAGCTGCATAACTACACTTGCCCCCATCTTTTTTTCCTTTCTTCCTTATCTATAAACCATGCCCTCAACATGGAAAAAACAAGTTCTTCAATTATCCAGGCTTCCTACTCTTTAAACAATATTATGATTTGTAGGATTTTTAGTATAAACCTTTTGTTGTTCATTGACCCATTTGCATAAGTGTATATGTACATAAACAGTTTTTTCCTCTCTATGAATCTATAGGTAAATAGTTTAATTTTATTTCAAGATTAAAAGATAATAACTAAAGTTCACAGTATAAGACCCATAAAATAAATGGTGATAGAATTAAAAATAATATAACCATTAAAATTGGAGACAGAAGCAGAGTGTGGTGGCACATACCTATACTCCCAGTACTTGGGTGGCTGAGCCAGGAGGATTGCAGGTTCAAAGCCAGCCTCTGAAATTAGCAATGTCCTTAGCCAGACTCTATTTCCAAATAAAAATAAAAAGGGCAGGGGGTGTAGCTCAGAGGTGGAATGCCCCGGGGTTCAATCCCCAGCGCACACGCGCACACACACACACACACACACACACACACACACACACACACACACACACACACACACACACACACACACACGAGAGAAAATAGTAGAGGGAAGAAAGGAGGGTATAAGTTAGAAAAATTGTCCTTTATTGTCAAGTAATGTCTAAAATAGATGATAGAGCATTCCCATCAGAATGGCAAATTTATGAGGACAGAAAATTTTAGACAAACAATATTAAGCATTGTTGGGGACTTAGAGAAACTGGAATTACCCCACATTGCTAGTGAGGGTGTGTACTGGTACAAGCACTGAGGAAAACTGTCTGGCACTATCTACTAAAGCTGATCCTGTGGGTGCCCTGTGTTCCAGCCAGTCCACTCCAGAGTGTGTGCCCAACAGAAATGCATGCACATGATTGACAAAAGACTGCAAGAATGTTCATAGCAGCATTATTTATAAAAGTCCCAAGCTAGGAACTATGCAACAGTCCATCAATAGCAAAATAAATAAATAATGGTATGTTGAAACCATGGAATACTATACAATGATGAGAATGACTAAACTACTATTGCATGCAAAGCCTTGGGTGATAAAACAACAATACTGAGCAAAAGAAGACAGATACAAAAAAAATGTATATTGTAGAATTCCATTGGCATACAGTTGAAATTAGACAAAAATAATGTAAACTATTAGAAGTCAGGAAGGTGGTGCCCATGGGAGGAGGACCTTCAGGGCTGCTGGGATGCCCATCATGTGCCACTTCTTGATCTAGGTGGTGGTAACAAGGGTATATTTATCGGGGGAAATTTATAGAAGTGCATGGTTGTAAATTATGCATTTTTATATGCTTTTTATGGGTGCCTTATAGACTCACATCATAATGTAAATCATGTTGACAGTGACATACATGCACACAGCACTTGGTGCCCCACTTCAGGCTGCCTCCCTCCTTCCCCATACAGAGTACTGAGATTGACATTGGTATTTCCCCATATATACACATAGGTGATGGTAGTAATTCCTGCAATGAACCTCACTCTTACCCCTCCCCTTCCCTTAGACCACCTCCCTGGCTCCACTGAGGCTTTTTTTTTTTTGTATATGTGCTTCACCTCAATAAAAGGTTTATCAGGAAAGAAGGAAGGAAAAACCTATTGAAATATGTTTCCTGATGTTAGTGTCATTTTATATAAATTACTCATTGCATTTTTATATAACCATGCATGTATTATATCACCATGCATATGTTCTTATGCAATCATGGCATTTAAAATGCCAAAATAATTCTTTGTATTACCTTTTAAGATAGATATTATTACCTCCTCTTCAGAAGAGGAAACAGACTGAAGGTAGTTATCTGACTTGTCTACTGTCCTCCCAACAAATGTTTACCCCAAGGTTTTTAGCCTCCAATCCCATGCTCTCTCTTGCTTATATTGCAACCACATTCATAGACCTTTATATATTAGATATTTTACATGATACATATATAAAATTATGTAACATTTAAATATATAACATATATGAACAGTATAATATAGTGTATCATATTATTAATATCAATTTTGTATTATGGAAAAATAAGTCACTCAAATCAACAGGTAGATATTTTAAGCAGCATATACCAACTTTGCTTCTCCCTACAATTTAGAAACATTTGGAGAAAACTTAGAAATAGTGGAGAAACCTCCTCTGAGGTGGGAGGAAAAGAGCCCATTTGGAAAACTGTCACAAAGAACTCCATCACTAGATCTCAGTGAACAGAGCCAAAGCTTTTACAGGAAGAAGAAAGTCACTTAACTGACCTCCACCCAACTTTCACTTTGAAAAAATGCAATTCCTTCTAGGATGACTAATCTTTTAAATGTTATCACTCATTACCACCTGTTTATGGTCAGAATTTCTTAGATGTGTAGTAAGGATGGCAGGAGGTTGATAGAGAAGGATGCACAACACAGGTGTGGCAAGAAGGATGCAGGATGCAGAGCCTGTGGTTGTGGAGGTAAATGAATGTTCCTCCCTGCCCCTGAGTTGTGACACTAGGACACAAGGCAATCATTTGTGCGAAAGTCCAATTACTTCAGCCTTGCAGTATAAGTGGGAGGAAAACATCAAAAGTCATCATGAAAACTAGCACACAGTCTTAGAAGCATTAGAGAAATCATTACTTTTTCTTCTCTTTTTTATTTTTGAATAAATAAGTGAATTTCTCAAAGCACCACATAGGTCAAGGAAAATAGGTAGTAATATCTTAAACAGTTAGGTACAGTGCTCAGACACATTTAGCTTCCTAAGTGTAACTGCATTCAATGATCTTGTGAAACTAAAATTTTAAAGTGTCCACTTGTACACAGATTTTGGACAGAAGAACAAATGGTAATTTCATTTGGTTCACTGTGTAACAAATGAAAAGGGAACGTATAAGTTTCCATGCATTCATGTTAAATGAAATAAGCCAGACTAGGAAAGTTAAGAATTATATGTTTGCTCTCATATGTGGAAAAAAGAACATCATGGAAATAAAAGAGAAAAAAAGAACATCAAGAGGGAAAAATGAACATCATGAAAATAGAAGACAGACTAGAAAGATAGAAGAATGGGGGATGGGGACAAAGGAGGGGAAGGCAGGGAGAGGTACTGGGGAATAAAATCGATCAAATTATGTTACTGGGTATGGTGTTGTACATCTATAATCCCAGTACTTGGGATACTGAGAAAGAAGGAGTGCAGGTTTGAAGCCAGCCTCAGCAAATTTGCCAGGGCCTCAGCAATTTAGCGAGACCCAGTTTTCAAATAAAAAATAAAATATCCCTGGGGGTATGGATCAGTGGTAGAATGCCAATAGGTTCAATCCCCAATATAAATAAATAAATGTTATATCAATGTACAAATATATCACAATGACACTTACTATTCTGTATAATTATTATGCACCAATAAAAACATTTTATTTTATTTAAAATAAAAATAAAATAAGTTACCATGTGATACTCCCATATTTCTTAGAGTCATAGTTTCTTTCACTCTGGGAAAAAAAATTCAGTGCAATTGAATCTGAGCATATTAATTAGAATCCCATTAAGCATTTTTCACTGCTCAAAACAGAACAAATTTGTGCATTTTTCCCCTCCAAAGTACAAAGGTGAATGAAGCAAAAGCAATTAGTTAAACAAGAAGTAGCAGCTTAGTTACTTTTTCATCTTTGATGTACTTTCCAAATTCATTTCCTCCAACTTTTGCATGATTATTATAGGAGTCTAAAAGAGTCTGAAGGCAGAGGCTTATGAACTAACTAAAATACCAAAGTGTTTCACATATCTCCTTTGACTTCCACAAAGAAACAAAGCCAACAACATGCCAAGAACTGAGTCAAGCTATTATCATCCACATGTTGTATTTCACTGAAGTTATCTCTGTCTAATGAATGTGATGCTGGGACATTCAGTGACTATTGCGATGCCTACTATGAGCCTTGGGGTTAAGTAATGGTTTATATTAAATCGGGCTGAAATGTAATACATTGCACCAGATTATGTAGAGTTCTGCCAATTATTGAATTGCAAAGAAAGCTCATCTGATATCCTGAAATGTGTGATCTACACTATGACAATAAAGGCGGTCGGCTACATTTTTTGTTCGAGTTTGTGACAGGGAAACAAAACTTATCAGAGTGTTGAGCACAGGATCAAAAGTGAAGTTGGTTAAAATAGAAATGTCTCCCAAATGAGTATGGTGAATGGGAAAGCCATAGTCCTCCTAAACTCTTCTTTTCTAGAAGTTTCTATTACCTAAATGTGTGGAGTTTTTTTGTTTTGTTTTGTTTGGTTTGGTGGGGAGGATAATTCCCAAACCTGTAGGAGGCTATGAGCTCTCACCCAGAGGAAAAGTATACCCAGCATACTTTCTAGACTCTTGCATATGATTTTAGAAACTCCAAGAGTCAGGTGAAGGAACTTGTTCTAAGTGGTTGTGTGAGACCCCTAGCTTTGCATAATGTCCTTTGGACCAGAGGCAGCAATTGTGGCTTTCTGTCTGTGGGAGCTCATTCTTGTACTAGTTGGCTGCGTGGAACTCATCCAGCTTGGCAGAATTAAGATTCGCCATAGAGGCTTATGGTGTTGCTGAGACAAATTATAAGGAGGCACAAGAGAGCTTGGGAATTTTCTACATTGCATTTTTATACTAAGGCAAGTGGACCAAGGACAGGTATTACATTCTTCTTCATTTCCTCAGGAGCCTTTATCTTCGTATCAGCATCTTTTGATGAGAGAGTTTTATTCTTCTTTTTTTATTTGATGCACAAGGGCCCAGGTCTGAGTTTTAGCCTTAAAACATTTGAAATTTTCCTTAAATGTCAGCAGGATGATCAAACCAGGCATTTGGATATTTGGTTCAGTGAATATTTACATAAGAATCAGAATCTGATCATAATTTCAGACTCCTGACTCCTGTTTTCACTCTTCCTTTTCATACTTTGATATTTCACCACTTCACTTCCTTTACATCATTTGGTCTCATTCAACATTTGGGGAATGAAATAAATGAAAATTTCAAAATATTATGAATCTTTATTTTGTGCATTAGCTTATTTTTAAAAAAAAGATGGGTACACAGTGTGTCATTTAATACTATTTGCCAAGCCAGCTATCAAATATTTACCTACACTTTCTTGGTAGCATCTGCCTTTCACCAATCTCTTATTAATTTGACAGAGTAAATGATTTCTCTCAGTGTGGAGGCACCTCTGAAACTTTCCCTGATTACAAAGGACTTGGAACTAAGTGTGGTGGTGCATTTTTGGATAATGTAATGAGAATATATATCAGGCACACTGTTTATTACCTTGGAGAGAAAAGGAAAATTATTTAAGCCTCCCAGTCTATTGCTTCCTATTTTAGTTTATTAAGTGTGTGTATGTGTGTGTGTGTGTGTGTGTGTGTGTGTGTGTGTGTAAGAGAGAGAAAGAAGAAGATTGGAGAAAACTTTCCTTTCCATTTGTAATATTTGTAAATAGCCCCAAAACTAGAATCCTTGGATTTCTTGAAAAATTATAAATTTTTTTTAAACCAATCATTTCCTTCACTATTTCCTCTACTTTTACAATCTATTTAATTTTATTTACTCTAAGATTCCTCCTGGCTCTATAAGTCCATAGCTGAACCTTTATATAGAATTCAGAGTGTGGGAACAGTGATCTTAATAAAAGAGAGCTACTTTGCTGTTGGAAAGGATTATATTAAAGTGGGTGTGTGTCAACCTATTTGAGAGCATGTGAGAGAGAGACAGTGTGTGTGTGTGTGTGTGTGTGTGTGTGTGTGTGTGTGTGTTCCACCCTCAAAGATGGGTAATAAATGACAAAAATCACTGGAATATTTGCTTGAGGCATTTAAGGCCCTACCCACTTTTAGTCTACCTCTAGTCCCTTATAGACTAATTTTGTTTTGAGATGAGGTATCAGAGCAGAACATCCCATGGAGAAGTAGAGCCAAGGAAGTTCCAGGAACTTCTGACTCTTTAGGTATTCTAGGGTTTTGCTGGGATGAGCCATCACATTGCCCCCTGCTCTGAACCAGCCAGAAGCCACTAGAACTTTTAATTCTGCTGTGTTTGAGACCTCCACTGTCTTGGCTCCCAGACAAGAGGGTGGCTTCAGATTAAGGAGTCACCCTCTTGAAACTTCCCCTGATTACAAAGGACTTGGTACTAAATATGATGGTGCATTTTTTGACGATGAAATGAGAATATAAACCAGGCACAGTGTTTATTACCTTGAAGAGAAAAAGAGGAGGCTCCAGATTTTCCTTGCCTTTGGAGAGGTGGATATTGGAGGGTCATACAGCTGATGGGTTAGAGGAAGCTGGCAAGCTCTGCCCTTTGTATACCTGGCTCAATGAACCCATGACATCAGTCCCAGCCTAAGACCCAGTGCTATTCTCTGTCTACCATTTCTTCCCACAGCAGACGTACCATATGTCCTTGTTATGTCTCCCCTAGATAAAATGCCTGGCACTATAAAGCTTTTTTTTTTTTCCTCACTGAAAAAGATAATGGGGGATAGTTTTATCTTTCTAAAAAAATAGTATGTCTATCTGTATTGATTATATCATATTTAAAATTTTCTCTTATATATTCAGAAAGTTTCTAGAGAAAATACTCCCACCATGATAATAGCCCTAAGTTATTGAGCACTGTAAGTGAGGTTTTCTTTTATAAGCTTATCCTCTGAAAATTACAGAAGTTTCCTCCGTGATCTTTCCCTTGACCACCATATTTATTTTTTCAAGAAGGGCATGCTTTACCTGTAGACAAATATGATACTCTAGAGAGACCAAATGCAATTTGACCTTAATATCTGCCTTGTCTTTGTTTGGAACTGACTCTTGATTATTTCATTGCGTTATTCTCCTCTGCTTGCTCCAAAAACAAACCCTTACCCTTCTAAAAAGATCTCCTTTATTTTAGCAAGAAATGTATCTGTCTGAAAAGGTTTAGAATCAGAATACATAAAATTTAAGGCATCTTTTTTCTAAGCTAATAAGCTATAATACAATAAATATTGCAACAATTTGATGATCACAAAATTGTTCTCTGCACCCTGCTTCTGTAAAGCATTTTTGCAATGATTCTAGTTTGTATCATATAACACTGTAGGTTCGAAAATAACATGAAGGAAAAATACAGAGCAGAGTCACACTACATACACACACACACACACACACACACACACACACACACAGCATTAGTAGCAAATGAAAAGGTGGTTTGACATTTTTAGAAAAGTAACTACAAAAATCCAAAACACCAGAGAGCTATAATATGAAGTTTGGAAGACAGGGGGAAAGAAATCATTAAATGTTTGTCACACAATTTCAATAGTGCCGTAAGGGAGAAAAATAGTCAGATTTAAGGGTGTAGGTTGGTAGATTTAGGAAGAAGCTTCAAGTAATGTATACGTTGAGGTTCTATCAGAAGAATATTCAAAACTTCTATGTATTTAACTATGAAGGAAATAAAATGTTCACAGAGAATGACTTAAGTACACAAGAGCTATTACAGCTTTGTACTGTAGGAAATGTCAGCTGATGATCTACAAAGTCCACCTCTGTCAAGCTTTTTCTCAGCCTTGCAGGTCAGAACATTCAGGCCCAGAGGGTGGCCTGGGCATAGGATGTGAAGATGGGAAATGAGGACTAGTATTCATCTCTGGAAGGACATGCTTTCTACCCATTAGGGCCTGCAGCGTCTAGCTCCAGCAGAGAGAACAGAATGGAATCATACTGACATCATTAAAAGAAAAATGTCCATTTCTCCTAGGGTTGTTGATTCATATGCTTTCTATTTTTAATAGCAAAACTTTACTTTTTAGAGAAAGGCAATCTTGCTCAACTTTATGCAAATCTTTTAGTTAAGTGACGGTATTGCAGGATGCTTTCTTATTGTGTTCAGCAGTGGATTCTGAAGTGAACTTAGGTTAGCAGTGATTTCACTTTAGTATCTCTGCCTACAAAGGATAGGCTTATGTTACATCGAACACAGGTGAAGTGTCATACAAACTAAAGGAAAGTGTAAAACTGTAGCATTTAGTGCCTTCCTCCATTAAAGTTAATCTTGTCCAAATGAAAACTATGTTCTTAAGCACACTTCTAAGTCAGAGGAGATACCTATGCACACATCTCTTTCTAAGATCATTTTGATGTGACAATGTACTATTATTAATATTTTTATACTCAGAATTGAATCTAGGGGTATTCTACCTCCAAGCTACACCCTTAGTCCTTTTTTGTTGTTGTTGTTAGAACAGGGTCTCACCTAAGTTGCTGAAGCTTGCCTCAAACATGTGATCCTCCTGTCTCAGCCTCCCAACTACTGGGATTACAGGCATGCACTACCATGCCTGGCTAGTCCTGCTATCTATCTATCTATCTATCTATCTATCTATCTATCTATCTATCTATCTATCTATCTATCTATCTATTTATTTTGCAGTACTAGGAATTTAACTCAGGGACATTCTACCTTAGAGATACCCTGAAGCCCTATTTTACTTTTTATTTTGAAAGAGTCTCACTCTATTACTGAAAATCTCACTAAATTGCTGAAGCTGTCCTCAAATATACAATCCTCCTGTCTCAGCTTCCCAACTACCAGGATTATAATCACAGGCATGCACCACCACTTCTCGCTTAGTCCTGCATATTTTCAAACTATCTTGTGTCTACTTACCACTGTTTGGGCAAAGAACTCTCATTTATTTAATTCATTACTCATTTGCTTCGTGGCAGAGTTATATGTTCATTCATCAATTTGAAAACTATGTATTGGGTGGCAATATTCTCCCCAGAATATTTCTGGGGTCTTCTGAGAGTCAAAACTTTAGGGTCATCTTTGATATTTCCACTTCATTAGCTTGTGTCTACTATAGCTCTAGCATGTCTGAGTCTTTTGTGTGTGTGTGTATGGTGGGGGAAGGTAACTTGGGATTGAGCCCAGGAGCGTTCTATATCCCCAGCACTTTTTATTTTTTGTTTTGAACCAGGGTCTCACTAAGTTGCTCAGAACCTCTCTAAGTTGTTGAGGCTGGTCTCAAACCTACAACCCTCCTGTCTCAGCCTCTCAAGTACTGGGAATACAGATGTACACCACCACACCTGGCTCAATGTGACAATTTAATACATAGAAATTTTGAGGAGAAAAACTGAGAAAATGATGTTTTTTGTATTTTTCATTATGTTTTAATTTATGTCATTATGATTACAAATTATGCATGCATATATATCTATGTATCTATCTAGAGAGATATACATATATGTATAATGTCTATTTCTATGTATTTGTATAGTGTCAAACCATATAAGAACTACAATCAAAATTCCAAGATTTTTGTTGTGTCAGAATATTTAACTACCTAGAACATGGTGATGTTATGCAAAGCCATATGTGTGACAGACTTGTAAAGAAAGACACACACACACACACACACACACACACACACAAACGTGAATATATAACTGCTGAAATTTGGATAACCTCTGTGGACTGTACCAATGCAATGTCACAGGTTCCATACTGTGCTACTGTTTTGCAAGATGTTAACCCCAGGGAGGCTGTGGGAGGGGTCCATTATTCTGCAACTCCTGAGAATTGACAATGACTTCAAAAAAAACTTTTGACTAATAACTATTACCCCTACATAAACAATTTAACCTCCACTTTTGTGAAAAAAACAGTGTTTTGTTCTTTTTAACATAAATACCCTCAATGATCACAAAAGAATTTATTGAACATATTCAATGTGTAAGGAAGGTGTGCTTCTATACCTGATAGTAAAAATTGGGTTTATTATTCTTTTTGGAAAAAATAGAAATGTTTCTCTTATTAAAAATAGCTTTTCATGACTGTGGATGTAGCTTGTGGTAGAGAACTTGCCTAACATGTACAGGGACCTGGGTTCAATCCTCAGAATTGCAGAAAAAAAGGAAAAGGTTATCTTTTTAATTTCTTAACTTATTAATCTATCACACTTAAGTTTTGTTTTAATGAAGATTATATTTAAGTAAAGAATGGAAAACCATAGTTAATCATGTTGCACCCCAGAATTTGAGCTATTCATTGCATGCAAAAATGCTATCAGTGATCATGATAGTTATTCATATGACAAATACACATTTAAAATAATAAAAATATAACATTTGGCACTTGTATATTATTTCTCTTTTATTTATATGATTAATTTTAGATTCTCCTAATAGCCTTATGAGAGTGGGAAGGCAAATATTATTAGTACATACAAGTACATGTATTTGAACTACGTTATGACAAAGATTGTTTTGTTTTTTGTTTGTTTGTTTGGTTGGTTGGTTTTTGGTCTTTAATGGAGAAAATCACCAAGTTTTTTACTTCAGATCTTTAGTACAATGTGGTGATAGTGCTGGGGATTATGAATGACAATGATATATTTATTAGCACAAATCTCTACTATTTGCAAAACATGGTAACACCCATTCTGCACCATTTGGTTTTGGCCCAATCCAGGGTAATGTCATCCAGCATTTTAGTGCTGCAGGAAAAACCTCCTACCAACCTGATTCCTAGCCAAACTTTTCATCTCACAACTGAATATTACAGAAGGTCTTTCACCCAGCCACCCCCGTCCCTGCTCCCCAGGGCTGCTAGAGAGTGGGCAGTGAGTCATGGTGGCAGTTGGTGGGGAGGAGGCAATTCTACTCACCAATGAGTATTTTTTAAAATAACTGGAGGCTCTTCTTATATCTTCAGCTAACAATTTCTTTGCTTCCACCATAACCAAACCAACATGATAAGGTCTATTACCCATTTTTCACTTCTAAAATTTATTTTAGTTGAATTTCTTCAAAATTATCACATTGTAGTGAAGGGGAAGAGAGAATGTGAAAGATAATTGGTCTCCTTCTCTATTTCCCTAGAAAAATGCCAGTATCCCTCAATTGTACTACTTTCTAGACTCGTAATCCTAAAGCAGATAATTATTTTATGCTAAATGAAATAAGGGTATACTACAAAAATATTGTTTATATGCTACCTAGGTGAAATATCAAGATCTAGTTGTAAACTCTGTTAGTTTGCCCATCAAAAATAGAAACAAAAAAGACTTGGAACCCCTTTCAATGTCACCTTTTTGGGGTTGGGAACATGTATTAAGTACCTCTTGCATTTATTCATGGAGTTCTTGATAGACAAGCCGCTTAATCTGGTCTGATGTTTAATTTACCTTCTACATCCTAGTTCTATCTACTTAGTAAAAGAAATGCAATGCAGATCGACGACTCTTGCTATTTTTTCATCTTCACGCCCACTTGCTCCCCTCAGATGCATCAATCTGCCACTTTCTCCAAAGGTGTAAAACTCATGTAAGCGTTGTCATTCCTCATAACAGGTGGGTATTCACTGATGTAATGAGCTTTACAGGTTATTATGTTTCTCATATATCATGTCTCTTGAGGTAATAAAAGTTAATTTTAACTTTTAATTGACATTTTTTTGTTAGGGAAATGTAGCTTATTTGTAAGTATATTTATTTTTCATTTAAACTCTTCCCACTATCCTAACCATTGCTTTTGTTTTTCCTTTTTGCCAGCAAGATAGCCCACCTTCTGTCTGGTTTAACTATAATTAATTTCTCTGTTTGGTAAGGTTATTGTATTATATATTTCTAGTTTAATTTCTTCTGTTTAAAACTCCTGCAAATAAAGATTTAAAATATATGATTCAGTGTATCTTATTAATTCATTCTCTCAAATATCCTGCTTAGTTCTTATTTGTGTGTGTGTAGTACTAGAGATTAAATCTAAGACATTCGATCTCTGAGCTACCCCCCCAGCCCTTTTTATTTTTTGTTTCAAAATAGGGTCTTGCTAGTTTGCTGAGAGTCTTACTCCATATTACTGGCCTCAAACCTGAGATCCTCCTATCTCAGTCTTCTAAGTACTGTGATTAGAAGCATACACCAGCATACCTGGTTTATTTAATCCTCTAATCTCTAAATTTACTACTTCACAGCAAGTATGCTTTGAAAAAACTTGTGTGTGTGTGTGTGTGTGTGTGTGTGTGTGTGTGAGCTGAGCTACACATCCAGTCCAATTTTTTTTTGTTTTTCTTGAAACAGGGTCTTGCTAAGTTGCTGAGGTTGGCTTCAAACCTGCAATCCTACTGTCTCAGCCTCCCAAGTACTGAGACTACAAGTGTGTACCACCACACCTGTCTAGTTTGTCTCTTAAAGGATAAAGTCATGAAAGATGCAAGTAAATGTAAAAAATACACTTTAGTGGGAAGTAAATTCACAAAACTGGAACATGCATCTTGATGTGCAGGGAGAACAGATCCAAGTGAAGGTTTTTATTTGCTTTATAACAATGGTGGCTTCAGAAGTTAGCTTGTAGGGGTTCTTAGAAGATTATGACATAAAAATATGAGAACTGAATTGTGAGAAGATAATAAACTACATGGCATATATGAGACTACCATAAACCAGGCTGTGAAATGAGTTAAATGTGCCTTCTGCATCTGCCCACTTTTCCATTCAGCACCTTTCTCTTCAACACACATAAACATACACACACACACACACATACACACACACACACACACACACACACACACACACACATACACACACACACATACACACACACACATACACACACACACATACACACACACACACACACACACATACACACACACACACACACACACAAACACACAAGGTGTTTCTCTAGTCAATGAGCCAGCATTACTTTTAAAATTTTATTTTAAATAATTGTAGATTAATAAAATTTGCAAATGTTCTATAGAATGATTCTTTGTACCCTTTACCCAATTTTCCCTAATGGTGACATCTGTGTTAATATAGTAAAATATCAGTCAGGAATTGACATTAGTAAATGTATGTGTAGCATTCTATGTCATTTTACTAATGTGTCAATTCCAATAATCACAAGAATCAACAACGACCTATTCCAGCACCACAGAAAAAAAATCTACTGATGTTGACATTTTACCACAGTGAAAACTCATCTCCTTTTAAGTCTGTTTACTGTCTTCCATTTATAATGCAATTGCCTTAAATGTTTCCTTTGCATATATTGAGATCCATATCAGGCAATGTTATGCTTTTTTGGCTAGACCATTAAACACATTTGAAAACTCAGGAGGGAAAGACTATTGTATTGATCCATATTTAATATTCTTTCTTTCCTTTCTAATGTTCTAAGGTATCTTTTCTCTTTCAAAAATTTCCTTTGGTCATTTATTTCTTAGGATAGGCCTGCTGGTCTTGTAATGTCTTTATTTTCACTTCATTTGTGACAGACAGTTTTGTGGGATATAGAATCTGGTGTTTATGGTTCGTTACTCTTAGCATTTGAAGTGTGTGTTACTTATGGTTTCCCAGGTTTCTGACGACAAATTTGATGCTCTTTGAGTTGTCTTTACAAATCTTGTTTTTCTCTCACTACTCTAAAGTTTTCTTTGTCTTTGGTTTTCTGAAGTTTAATTGTGATTTAAAATAGCACCAATGATGTGGAACATTTCCTCATACACTTATTGGCCATTTGTACTTCTTCTTTTGTGAAGTGTCTATTTAGATCCTTTGCCCATTTTTTGATTGGGTTATTTGCTTTCTTAGTTGCGATTTTCTTGAGTTCTTTGTATATCCTAGATATTAGACCTCTATCTGAAGTGTAACTGGAAAAAATTTTCTCCCACTCTGTAGGCTCTCTGTTGAGGTTCTTGATAGTTTCCTTTGCTCTGCAGAAGCTTTTCAGTTTAAAGCAATCCCATATATTGATCTTCCTTTGAGCTGCTTGTGCTTTTGGGGTCTTGTTGAGAAAGTTTTTACCTGTGCCTATATGTTCAAGTGTTGGTCCTATGCCCTCTTCAAGTAGCTGC
>PVLC010022169.1:0-27098 GCA_004027655.1 Graphiurus murinus | reverse complement strand
GCACGCTTGTAATCCCAGCATTCGGGAGGCTGAGACCGGAGGATCCGGGTTCGCGGCCAGCCTCAGCTACATAGTGAGGCACTCCGCAACTTAGTGAGACTCGGTTTCAAAATAAAAAATAAAAAATAGGGCTGGGGGTATAGCTCGGAGGTAGAATGCCTCTGAGTTCAATCCCCAGTACCGCAAAAAAAAAAAAAAAGAAAAAGACTTGGCATATTATAGCAATGTCCAGTGGTACTACATTCATTAGGAGAGAAAAATCATCCAGAAAATAAAGGACAGAGAGGGTGTGGGCAGGAACCAGAGCCTGGGGAAGATGGCAGTGTATGTGTGTGACAGGGGGGTCCTAAGGACAGCCCTTCCCACTAGAAGCCCTTCCCCCCTCTCTTTTAGGCAGAACTAGGAACTTCCTTTGCATCTCACCATCCCACCTCAGCACCCAGGTCCCTAACCCTGTCCCCTTGACTAGCTCTTGGGTATTTCTATGAAGTCATTCCACCAATTGCCCTCAAAAGACACCAAGGTCCCTGCCCCCCCCCCCAACTCTTCTTCATACTTCTTATATCCAGACACCAGCTCCAGGTAGTTGGTGGGTGTGACATAGTTGTATCTCCGCAGTTCCAGCAGCATCTTCTGGGAGTACTGAGCCACAGACCAGTGCATGGTGACAAAGATCTGGGCCACCTTCCTGTGGATCTAGGCCGATGATATGGGATGGAAGAAAAAGGAGATGGACGGGGAAGTGGGAGGGAGGCCGGGGGGAGATGGGAGATTGGGGGGAGAGGCTCACATTCTCCTGTGTCCCCAGGTCCACTCCCATGATGTACTTCTCAGCCACCTCCAGCAGGGCCTCTCGGGGCCACTCTGAGAACCAGTTGATGGTTGTGCAGTTCACCAAGGCTGGGTACTGGCGGATCCAGTTCCTGGGGATGGGTTTTGAGAGGTGGTAAGGTCCACGCAGCACGTGGACTCCAGCTCTTGGCTTCACTGCACATGGCCACCTGCGTCCCAGGAGCCTAAATGCCCCATCCTCTTGCTCTTATGTGTCCTCATGGAGATTTAAGGTCGCCTCAGAGCTAGTTCAGCATAGTACTCAGAAACAGATTCTGGGGTCAGAAAGGCCTGGATACTTGCCCTAGGTCCACGCAAGTATCTAACCTCTTTGAACATCGGTTTCTTCATCTCTCAGAGGAAGATGCACCAGGTTCTTGGAGGATTCAGTGAGGTGCTGACATGTGTAAAGAGCTTTGGCGCAGCACCTGGCACATTGTAACCGTACCACATGCCATAATGTCAAAATCAAAAACAAAGCCAAGCCGGGCGTGGTGGCGCACGCTTGTAATCCCAGCATTCGGGAGGCTGAGACCGGAGGATCCGGGTTCGTGGCCAGCCTCAGCTGCTTGGTGAGGCACTCTGCAACTTAGTGAGACCCGGTTTCAAAATAAAGAATAAAAAATAGGGCTGGGGGTATAGCTCGGAGGTAAAATGCCCCTGAGTTCAATCCCCAGTACCGCAAAAAAAAAAAAAAAAAAAAAAAAAAGCCAGTGCAGTGGCACACACCTGCAATACCAGTACTTGGGAGGTTGAGATAGGAGAATCGCAGGTTCAAGGCCTGCCTCAGCAACTTTGTGAGGCCCTGTTTCAAAATTTAAAATAAACAGGAGGAGAGAGTATAGCTCAGATGTAAAATGCCCTACAGTCCAATCCCTAATACCACACCAAGAAAGTGGTAACCCTGAAATGCCTTTCTACACACATGCTCTGCCCTCCTCCTAGTTTATTTTATTTTATTTTATTTTTGTGGCACTGGGGATTGAACCCAGAGGCATTCTACCTTCCAGCTATACCCCCAGTCTGATTTTATTTCTTATTTGGAAATAGGGTCCTACTAGGTTGATTAGAGTCTCACTACTTGCTGAGACTGACCTGCGATTCTCCTGTCTCAACCTCTCAAGTACTGGGATTACAGGCATACACCACCACGCCCAGCTCCTCCTAGTTTCTGATGCCCTTAGAAATCCAGACATACCAAGAATGGATAAAGAAAATGTGATATATACTGTATACTACATGGTACTATTCAGCCTTAAAAAAAAAGAAGGAAAGCCTGTCACATGCTACACTGGATGAACTTTGAGGACATTGTGATGAACAAAATAACGTAGTCACAAAAAGACAAATATTGCAATGATTCCACTTATATGAATCTAAGTGGAATCTAAAGCAGTCAAACTCCTAGAGAAAGTAGAACAGTAGCCGGGCATGGTAGTGCACGCTTGTAATCCCAGCATTTGGGAGGCTGAGACCAGAGGATCCGAGTTTGCAGCCAGCCTCAGCTGCTTAGTGAGGCACTCCAAAACTTAGTGAGACCCGGTTTCAAAATAAAGAATAAAAAAAAAAATAGGGCTGGGGATGTAGCTCGAAGGTAGAACGCCTCTGAGTTCAATCCCCAGTACTGCAAAAAAAAAAAAAAAAAAAAAAAGAAAGTAGAACAGTGGTTTCCAGGGCCGGAGGAAAGGGGGAATGGGAAGTTATTCTTTAATGGGTACAAGGCTTCAGTTTGGGAAAATGAAAAAGCTCTAGAGATCTGTTGCACAACAATATGGATATACTTAACACTATTGAAGCACATGCCACAAAATGGTTCAAATGAGAAATTTTGTTGTGTAGGGTTTTTTTGTTCTTTTTGTGGTACTGGGGATTGAACCTTTACAGGCATGTACCACTGGGCCTGGCTGTGTGTGTGTGTGTGTTTGTTTTAAGCCACAATTGGACATTAGAAATAACAGAAAAATCACCAACCAAAAGATAAAAATCAAGTCACACTAAAAGGGATGGGTGACTCCCATTTTTGCCACAGGGATTTCCTGAAGGAGGCGAAGTCTGCGGGAAGGAGAAGGGCGAGCAGGGTGGGAGAGCCGCTGCTATCCATGACACTGCTTCTAGAAGGCAGGGGAAGGAGGAACCACAGGAGGGGTTCTGGGGCCCCCAAGGAGAAGTAGGTTAGGAGAGGAGTCACCTGAAGGGGTCCCCCACAGGGCTGAGGCAGAGCACAATGTGCAGGTTGTTCCGCACGCGCTCGATGAAGTAGGTGAAGAGGCTGTCCGATGATTCAGGCACCTGCTCCGCCCGGGCCTGGTCTATGATGTGCGTCTGGATCTGGGCAGAAGCCACATGGGGCCAGGCACCAGGTTAGGCTGCGCGACCAGAAGAGGGGCTTACAGCCACCCCGCCCAGTAGGGTCCCCGGCCAGCCCTTCAACCTCATGGGGGGTTAGGTGGATGGTGAGTGCTACAGAGCATATTCGGGGATCTCTGGTTACTCAGGGACTAAGTCAGGAAGGCCAGAGAACTGACCGGTAGTGAGCGGGTGTGGAGGGAATTGTACCTCCTCAAATTCATCAGTCTTGTAGAGATTGGGGACCTCGCCTGAGCTAAGGATGTTGTTAATGTCCTCTAGGAAGGATTCGTCGGCAATTTGGGTGTCCACAAAAAGGAAGGATGTGGTCTTGAGCTCTACCCCAGCCTGGCGATACAGACACTTGATATCTGGCCAGGTGAGAGAAGGAGAGGAGGGGAGGGAAAAGAATGGCTTCAGATCCTCCCTCCTGCCCTCCATCCCTCTTCTGGGATTCAGGAAGTCTCTCCAGCCAGCACACACATGACACCATCTGCTACCCAACAAAGCCCGGCACATCTCACTGTCTAGCAGTCCCTTCCCCCACTTTTTTCTTTTTTGGTACTGGGGATTAAACCCAGAGGCCTTCTACCTCGAGGCTACACCTTGAAACCTTTTTTATTTTTATTATTATTATTATTATTATTATTTTTTTTTTTTTTTGCGGTACTGGGGATTGAACTCAGGGGCATTCTACCTCCGAGCTACACCCCCAGCCCTACTTTTTATTCTTTATTTTGAACCGAGTCTCACTAAGTTGCGGAGTGCCTCACTAGGTAGCTCAGGCTGGCTGCGAACCCAGATCCTCCGGTCTCAGCCTCCCGAATGCTGGGATTACAAGCGTGCGCCACCATGCCCGGCTGTGAAACCTTTTTTTTATTTTGAAAGAGTCTTACTATGTTGCTGAGGCTGGCCTCAAACCTGCTATCCTCCTGTCTCAGCCTCCCAAGTACTGGGATTACAGGTATGGGCCACCACGCCCAGCCCCTTCCCCTTCTTGTCATGGCAGGAACTCAGGCATCTCATCCTTCACTCCAAGCCCCAGCCCTTGTCTGTTCCAGACACCCAGCCGTACCATCGCGGAACTCTTGTTTCCGATAATGCTTGGTGACCTCGATCTGGAAGGTATCGTACTCGCAGATGAAGGAAGCCAAGCGGGCCAGGCTCTGGCGTCCACTGCCCCCGATGCCCACCAAGAGCATGTTGCCTCGAGGCTGACCGATCACCCGCACGATCCGCGTGACTGGGGCGGGGGCAAGGCACTGAACTGGCTGCTAGACTTGGAGGCACTCCGGGGCCCAGGCTAGGGATCAAAACCCCCGAAACTGAAGTAGAGGAGCCAAGTGGGCAGAGGAGGTGGGTGCCTTAGGCCCTGAGGGCAACTTGCCTTTTAACCTTTACCTGTCCATTAAACACCCACTGCCACAAGGGCACCTGGGGCTAGAAAGCAAGGTAACTCTGGGACTTGACTTGGGAGACCCCTGGGAAGGGGATTCTATCTAATCGGGTGGGGGGAGGGTGTAGCAAGTGCTCACTGTGTTCAATGGCCTCTCGGAAAAGCACCAGCTGCATGGGCACGACAGAGGGGGACAGATTGTACTCATTTAGGGCTGTCTCCATGGCTGTCTTCAGAACCGTCAGATCTGTCAGGTCTTCATAGACCTTGGGCTCCTTCAGGAAGTCGCCTGGGCCAGGGGAAGAGGACTTCAGAGTCCCCAGTGCCTGGTCCTCCCCAGAGCTCCCCAAGGGCCCTCAGCATCAGGGCTCCGTGCCCTGACCCTCCTTCTAATCCCAACCTCCAAAGAGTCACAAGCCCCTGGGAGTCACAGCTCCCAGCTCACCAAAGATGGGAGGACGTTTGTTGGGGCAGAGATTATGAAAGGTGAGGTCAAAGAAGGAGCCAAGTTTGTCACTTATGATGCCCACGAAGGCTTCCATGTCTGTCGCATCAACCAGTCGGTCAGAGAAGACTCTGTTGGGAGGCAGCTGCGATGAGATGTGAGTTTAAGGAGGGGAATGGCCCAGGGGACAGCAGGACTGGGCCCGGGGTGGGGGTTGGGAGCAAGGTTGAGGGCACTTGAATCTGGCCGGGGCTCGCATCACCTGAAACATTCATGAATCCAGAGTCTCGTGATGCTGGCTTTGGTGTCATGGAAGTCCTTGTTGGCTCTAAGCATGCCCTGGAATACCTGGAGGAAGGGAAGGGACTCTTGGGGTGGGGGGAGGAGCGAGATTCCCTGTAGGAGTTATGGAGCTAAGGGCAGAGAACGTTGCATCTTAGCATGGAGGTGGCTTTGGGTGTGCAGTTGGCTACAGAGTTCTAAGGTTCACTTTGAGAAGAGAATGCCTTCAAGGGACAAAAGGGGCAAGGCCAGCTCCATGTTCACCTTGGAGATGTCTCGAAGGTTGAAGAGGTAATGGATTTTGGCGGGTGTGGGCAGGAAGCGCTGTACCACCGTATTGTACACATCTAGGGTAGCCTCAGTCACCACGTTCCCAATGGGCTTCACCTCTTCCTCAAAGTCCTGAAGCTTCTGGTTGATCATGGTGCCAAATATTCGGATTATCTGGGACTCCTAGAAAGAGGCCTTGGACTCACTTTCCAAGGCTCCTGGCCCGATAGCCAGGGCGGGGACCAGAGCTAGGCAGAGGAGAGCTTGTTCCATGGGCAGAGTTTAAGGGGGCACCAAAAAAGAAGGAAGAGGAGGAGTAGGAGAAGGAAAAGTAAAAAGGAGATGATGAAGAAGAGATTCTCATCAACTTAGTGAGACTCTATTTCAAAATAAAAATAAAGCCGAGCA
The DNA here is from genome assembly GCA_004027655.1 of Graphiurus murinus. Lineage (NCBI taxonomy): Eukaryota > Metazoa > Chordata > Mammalia > Rodentia > Gliridae > Graphiurus > Graphiurus murinus. Next base: position 21,120 of record PVLC010022169.1, on the reverse strand, counting down.
TGGTGATGCACACTTGTAATCCCAGTATTTGCGAGGCTGAGACAAGAAGATTGTGGTTTCGTGACCAGCCTCAGCTACTTAGTGAGGCCCTGTTTCAAAATAAAGAATAGCCAGGTGCAGTGGTGCAGGTTTGTAATCCTAGTACTTGGGAAGCTGAGACAGGAGGATGGCAGGTTTGCAGCCAGCTGTAGCTACTTAGTGAGGCCCTCTGCAACTTAGTGAGACTCTGTTTCAAACTAAAGAATAAAAAATAGAGCTGGAGGTGTAGCTTGGAGGTAGAATGCTCCAGGGTTCAATCCCCAGTACTGGAAAAATAAAAATAAGAAAGAATAAAAAACAGGGGTGGGGGTGTAGCTCGGAGGTAGAATGCCCCTGGATTCAATCCCCAGTACTGCAAAACCAAAAAAAACAAAACTGTATTAAATGTTATTTCCCCTGAGGTATGTGTGCCCCTTAAATTCTGCACTGAGGTTAGTCCTCACCTGCTTCACACCTTGCCCGAATCCTTGCGCTGCTTCAGCTCTGCAGGGCCTACCTTCCTAAGTCTACTTGGGCCCGTGGGCTTCCTCTGCCCATTGGGGTCACAAGGCTCCACATTCCAGAGCCGGCAGGCCACACTCCAGTCTGCAGCGGTCCTGGCTCTGGAAATCTCTAAGGGCCTCTAGGATGGCCCCACCTCCTTGTGTCCCAGCACCCTGAAGGCAACTGTGCTCAGGGTCCCTCAGCCCCTCCTTGCTCAGCCCCCTCATTCTCTGGGCAGGAACGGTTTTGTCCCCTCCCAGCAGCCCCCACTATGGCCTCACGGTGGGAAAGGTCATGTTGATAATGTTGAAGCGACTCTGAAGCCTTGGAGAGATGACAGTCCGTCCACCCCCGGGAGGGCCCATGGCCGCCATCAGGAACATGTCCTAGAGAGCAAAGACAAGACAGGGCAGAGAGACAGCAGGGAAGAGGGGATGAGATAAGGCTCAGACATGGGGAGGATGCTTCAAAATAGCTAGGATTTTCAAGGTTCCCAACACATATGACAAATGTTTGAGGTGATGGATACACTGAGTACCCTGATCTGAATATTACATGCTGTATACATGTATTGGAATGTCACACTGTATACTATAGATATGTATAATTACTGTGTGTTCATTTAAAATTTATTTATTTATTTGTTTATTTGGTACTGAGCATTGAATCCAGGGTCATTTGGCCTTGGAACTGCACCTCCAGCCCTTTTTTTTTTGCGGTACTGGGGATTGAACCCAGGGGCATTCTACCTCTGAGCTATACCCCTAGTCCTATCTTTTATTCTTTATTTTGAAACAGGGGTCTCACGTCTGGCTACTCTTAGCTCTTTTTATTTTTTATTTTGAAACAGGGCCTCACAAAGGTACTATGCGCTGGCCTCGAACCTGTGGTGTGTGCCACCATGCTTGGATGAAAAACAACAACAAAAAAAATAGGTAGGATGCAAAAGGATTGGGGAGGGAAGACAGAAAATGGAGGGACAGATGTCAAGAGGGACAGGGGCAGAGTGAGAAGGGAGGAACATGAAATGATATGCACAAGAAAGAGAGAGGAGGCAGCCAGGTGGGCGAGGTGGCGCACACCATGATCCCGGGACTCGGGAGACGGGGACAAGAGGAGTGAAGGTTTGAGCACAGCCTCAGCAGCTTAGCAAGATTCTCAGAAACTTAGGGATACTCTGTTTCAAAATAAAAAAAAAAAAATTAAGCTGGGCATGGTGGCACACACTTGCAATCCCAGTACTTGGGAGGCTCAGACAGGAGGATCACAGGTTCGAGGACAGCCTCAGCTACTTAGTGAGGACCTCTGCAACTTAGTGAGACTCTGTTTCAAAATAAAAAATAAAAAATAGGGCTGAGGGTAGAGCTTGGAGGTAGAATGCCCCTGGGTTCCATCCCCAGTTTAAAAAAAAAAAAAAGATGAAGGAGTGGGTTAGGGATATTTTTAAGACTTATTAAAGTAATGTATTTGCCTTTATTTAATCATTATAATCCATGAACCTGAACTAGAAAATGCAGGTAAGTAAATTATCATTTTCATTATATCTTCTAGATCTTCTCTTTTCTTTTTAAATTGTATATATTTATGCATGTGTATGTGTATATGTATGTGTATGTGTATGCTCTCTCAGAAACATGAATTTATAGCCAGGCATGGTGGCGCATACTTATAATCCCAGTACTTGGGAGGCTGAGACAGAATCACAGGTCCAAGGATAGCCTCAGCAAGTTGTGAGACTCTCATCAACCTAGTGAAACTCTGTTTCAAAATAAAAATAAAATCGGGCTGGGGGGTGTAGCTCAGAAGTAGAATACCTCTGAGTTCAAACCCCAGTGCCAAAAAAAAAAGGAAAAAGAAACATGAATTTATTATTAGGTTGTTTTCTGCCCCTGAGTATCAGATAGATGAGATAGATGGGCACCCCAGAAATCAAAACAAAATGACTGCTAACCCTTGGTTAGGAGATTCTCAGAATCCCATGGGAGAAGAGCCAGGACAGGCCTATGTGAGGAGGAGTATAGCATTGTAGTTTTAGAGTCTGTGGCCCAGTGGAGTGGGGACTGTGCCTATCACAGGAGGGAACAGGGGCTGAGGACAAATCTCAGGATGCTTACTCGAATGTACTTGATGGACTGCTTGGTGCGGTCATACCAGAAGCCATAGTCAATCCAGAGGCGAATCAGCTCCAGGGGTGGCTGAGACCCAAATGTGTCCTTAGCTGGCATATTTAGTTCATCCATAAAGGTGATCATGCATTTGCCCCCAAATGGCACATAGACACCCTTGGTTCGCTTCTCCACCCTGCTCTCAATGATGCTCTGCACGTTGTTGGATGTGGTCTGATAGAAAAGGCATAGAATGAGCCTGGATGTGGCAACACATGCAGGAGCCTGAGACAGGAGGAGCATAAGTTCTAAGCCAGCCTCAGTAACTTAGTGAGGCCCTCCACAGCTTAGCAAGATGCTGTTTCCAAATAAAAGAATAAAATAGGGCTGAGGGTATAGCTTAGAGGTTGAATGCTTCTGGGTTCTATACCCAATACCACAAAAATAAATAAACAAACAAAATAAAAAAATAAGAAGTTCTGGGGATATAACTTGAAGGCAGAAGAATGCCCTCTAAGGTTTGATCCCCAGTACCAAAAAGAAAGAAAAAAAGCACAAAACAGATGCTCAGTTCCCGGAAGAGAAGCGTGGAGTCACAGAGAGAGGCAGGCAGGCACTTGGGTCCCAGGAGAGAGCGGGAGGCAGGGAAGGCTGGAGGATCTGGCAGTCTGGCCCTGGGGTCCCCAACACACCTGTGCAGACATGTTGACGATGAGCACCGACCATTGGCTGGAGGGCAAGGACTGCAGAACGCTCTGTGCTATGGAGGTCTTCCCGGTGCCCACAGGACCCACCAGCAGAACAGGATTCTGGTTGGCCACCAAGGTGCTTACCAGGTAGTTGTACCGAACAGTGTCAACAGTGGGCACCATGATCTTATAGAAGGGGATGCTACCAAGGAAAAGGGAAGGAACCATGTCTCGGAGCTCACTGGCCCACTCCTTTCCAACTCCCATTCTGTTCTTCCTCCTGGTGTTCATCATCCTCCTGTGTTTGATCCCCAACCCTGGCTCCTGGTGGGGCAGAAATGGGGCCTTCTCCTTAAAGTCCCTGTCCCAAGTCCTCTAGATCCTGTTTCCTATAGTCAAGAGTCATTTCTGGGACCCTTCCTCTCCTTTTACAGCTCACTACTGCTTCAGAGCCCTATCACCCTTGCCATGCCTCCCACCCACTGCAGCTCCTACCCCTGGAGTGCAGGCACCCCAGGCCATGCACTCACTTTGGAGCATAGCGCCAACTCTTAGGGAGCTTCTCCTCAAACGTTGTCCAACTTCGCATCTTGGGGTTCACAAAATATTCGTACACTGTGTCCTAAGGTGGGCATGTATGTTATGTCAGGTTTCTGTGGCCTTCCTCCAGCCCACCTTAACCCCGACAAAGGGCACAGACCACTTAGGGAGGAAGAGGGCTGCGCCGGCAGATGGAAGCTTAGGCACAGTCTGAGGATGAGGGGAAGAAAGTGGGACAGCTGGGTTGGAGGGCCCTGACCTTATTGGGAAAGGAGCCCTCGATTTCTCGGAGATAACTGTCGATCTTCTTGCGGCCATCCTCATCCACAGAGGCACACACAGACCAGATCATGCTGAACACAAATGTCATCTCTACCATAGCCATGTAGTTTTCACCGTCAGCTGGGTTCACCTGGGTGGAAGACAGAAGAGGACATACCTATAAGAGATCAAGGGAGCTGGGCCCAGTGGTACATGCCTGTACTCCTAGTACTTGAGAGGTTGAGATACAAGGATTGCAAGTTCAAGGCCAGTCTCAGCAACTTAGCGAGACCCTGTTTCAAAAGAAAAAATAAGCCAGGTGTGGTGGCGCACACTTGTAATCCCAGTACTTGGGAGGCTGAGACAGGAGGATTGCAGGTTCACAGCCAGCCTCAGCTACTTAGTGAGGCCCTCCACAACTTAGTGAGACCCTGTTTCAAAAATAAAGAATAAAAAAATGGGGCTGGAGGTGTAGCTCAGAGGTAGAATGTCCCAGGGTTCAATCCCTAGTACTGCAAAAAATAAAATTAGATTAAAAAATAAAAATAAAAAATAAGCCAGGCATGGTGGTACACACCTGTAATCCCAGTACTTGGGGGACTGAGACAGGAGAATCGTAGATTTGAGGATAGCCTCAGCAAGTATTGAGACTCTCATGAACCTAGTGAGACTCTGTTTCCACATAAGAAATAAAATCGGGCTGGGGGTGTAGCTCAAAGGAAGAATGCCTCTGGGTTCAATCCTCAGCACCACAAAATAAATGAATAAATTAATTAAATAAAATAGAGCTGGGGGTATAGCTTAGAGGTAGAATGCCTCTGGGCTCAATCCGAGAGAGAGAGAGAGAGAGAGAGAGAGAGAGAGAGAGAGAGAGAGAGAGAGAGGGAGGAGAGAGAGAGAGAGGATCAGAGAGAGAGAGGGAGATCTCTACAGGTTATCACAAAGGTTTCCAGCCTTCCTCCTTTCCTATTTCTACTGGGAAAACCACATGGTTGTCTTCCAATTGAAAAATTTTAGATAGACTTAAACTCCTTGTAGTTCAGCAGTCACCCTGAGCTTCCTCTCTCCTAGGTCATAGTGAAGGGCTGTCATTCGACAATACAAGGCCCATCCTGGAGAAGCACCCATGGGTGTTCAAGGAGACAGGTCCAGGGACATTGTGGTGACTTGTTCGTAATTCCAACAAATTGGAGAGTAGCTAAACATCCTTCCTTCCTGCCCCTGCCCTGGTCTGGGTCCACCCCTCACCCCGTTCTCCGGCGTGGCCAGAGCCGAGTAGAGCTTGCATAGGGAGATGATGCCGCTGTACTCAGGGAGGGGCACCAGCTCGTTGCAGTTGTCCTTCTTAAAGGCCAGCATCTTGTTGATGAACTTTTCGAACATGCGCTGAAGTGGCTCTACCTCGGTCTGGAGGTGAACGAGAAGGGGCTCTTTATTTTTTCGTTCGCATGTTCCATAGGCCACCCTGCACACTTCCTTCTTCTCAACTCCCTTATACCTTTGGCCTCTTCTCTAGCCATGACTGAACATAGGGCTTCCAGCCCAGGTCGACATAGTCAGTGTAGACCATCCCACAGCGGGAGACGGTGGCTGGAGAAGCCATTGCCAGGTTCTCCACTTCAAACAGGAGAGACACCTACGGGTGTATTTTTGTCAGAACCTCGTATTCCTCTGATTCCCCATCAATAGTAACAAAACCCCAGAATTCTGATGCCCCGAGGTGTTGCTCTAGCAGCAGCACATGCCTATAGGACTTGCAAGGCTGAGACAGGAGGATCACAGGTTTGCAGCCAGCCTCAGCAACTTAGCGAGACTCTCAGCAACCTAGCAAGATCCTGTTTCAAAAACAAAAAATAAAGAGGGCTTGGGGTGTAGCTTGGAGGCAGAATGCCCCTGGGTTCAGCCCCCAGAACCGTAAATAAATAAATAAATAAATAAATAAATAAATAAATAAATAAATAAATAAATAAATAAATGGCTGGGGGTGTAGCTCGAAGGTAGGATGCGCCTGGGTTCAATCCTCAGTACTACCAAAAAAAAAAAATTTTTTTTTTTTTTTAAAGAAAGATCTGAGGTCCTAAAAGAAACCAGAGCTTATTCAAGATCATCCTTAGCTCGAATTGTGGGAGAGGGTGGGCATAACACCCCACGGACTCATAACCCAAGTACATGATGGTTGGGAGGAACAGCACTGAGAAGAGGCCTAGTCCACACAGCACCTCCCCGGGGGGGCAAAGTTCTTCTCTGTACCATCGTTCCCAACACCCATGATGGGGCTGCATCCTTGTACCTGCTCAGGCATTGCAATGCGCTCTCCATTAATGAGGGTCAACACTTTGTTGTCATCCATGACAGAGTTCATGCTCTCAATCCACAGTGTGTCCACGGGGCCGTCAAAAAGGATCCATTTCTCATCCGGCTTCTCATCTGGGTAGCAGGTGGATGAGAAGGACCAACCCAGGAGACTCCTGCTGGCCCTCCCTCCTCACTCACAGATGCCAGGTCACACCCCCTTGTATGTCAACATGCCCCAGGCATTTCTCTCCCACACTGGAGCTTCCCATCCCCAGGCTCCCCATCCCCTTAAGAGATTCGGGCATCAGCCTTGAGGTACCTGCACATGCCACCCGCATGACACTGGACAAGACGCCATCTGTCCATTCATTGGTGTTGAGGTCATATTCCCCATATAACTCCCCTAGGGACAATGCCTTAGGGTTCAGAGGGAATTCCTGAAAGTGACACCAGAAGGAGTTTTTGATCATCATTTCTATCCAGCCCCTGTTGGTACTTGTATTTGTCCCTCCTCTGTCATCTCTCCCAGGCCTCCATGGACCAGGTCCTTCCTGAAGCCCATGCAGTCCTGCCCCCAAGCTCCAGTGTCTCCCTGCCACCCCAGACACAGCAGCTACTGCGCCAACTGCATACTCTAACAATGTTGAAGTTGGAGTCTCCAGTGTGGCTCAGGGAGGTCAAGGAGGCCTGCAGGATTTTCCAGGACGTGGTCTTGCCGCTGCCGGTGCCACCTACGATCATGGTGGAGTGGCGGGAGTTCTTGGTTTCATACAGCTGGAGAACCTTGGTGAGGGTGAACGGCGTGTTCTGCAGGCCCATACCTCGAATCTCCTGCTCGATGGTCTCCTGCAGCTGAGGGGAGGGAAATACAGGAAGTAGAAGACGAAGGATGAGGCCTTCAAAGGGCTGGGAGGGTATCTTCACACTATGAAGTGTGGCACGAGGGCCTCTGCCCTCTGGCTGTTGTTCATTCGCAACGGGAAGCTGGCCAGCTGCAGAATAAAGAGGTCAGGCTCTGGAGTCAGCCAATCCCCAGCACCACAATAAGTAAATAAATAAATAAAAATTAATTAATTAATTAAAAAATTATTACATAAGTTAAAAGAAATACTTACAGAACCATGACCCATAGAGATCAATCCCAGAATAGTGTGACTCTTTTTTTTTTTTTGCGGTACTGGGGATTGAACTCAGGGGCATTCTACCTCCGAGCTATACCCCCAGCTCTATTTTTTTTTTTTATTCTTTATTTTGAAACAGGGTCTCACTAAGTTGCAGAGGGCCTCACTAGGTAGCTGAGGCTGGCCTCGAACCCGGATCCTCCTGTCTCAGCTTCCCAAATGCTGGGATTACAAGCGTGCGCCACCACGCCCGGCTTACTGTGACTATTTAATTTTATTTATTTATTTGTTTATTTTGGTACTGGGAACTGAATCCAGGGGTATTCTAAATCTGAGCTACACCCCCAGCCCCCCTTTTTTTTTTTTTTTGCGGTACTGCAATCCTCCTGTCTCCGCCTCCCACATTCTGAGATTATAGGATGCACTCAGGGGCATTCTACCTCCGAGCTACTCCCCTAGCCCTATTTTTTATTCTTTATTTTTGAAACCGAGTCTCACTAAGTTGCGGAGTGCCTCACTAGGTAGCTGAGGCTGGCCATGAACCCGGATCCTCCGGTCTCAGCCTCCCGAATGCTGGGATTACAATCGTGCACCACCACACCCAGCTACCCCCAGCCCTTTTTATTTTTTGTTTTGAAACAGGCTCTCACTAAGTGGCTGAGGATCTCGCTAAGTTGCTGAGGCTAGCCTTGAACCTGCGATACTCCTGTCTTAGCCTCCCAAGTACTGGGTTTACAAGCGGGCGTACCAAGTTTCCTGCTTCCTGATGCACATTCACAGGAGGTCATAAAGGAGATTAAAGAATAAATACCTTCCCGTAGTCAATGACCGGCAGCTCAATGCTGGGGAAAAGATCTTGCACAATGGCATTGAACAGTGGCACGTCGACAGATGTTAGCTTGGCAATATTCATATCTCTCATGGAAAGCAGCAGAACCTGGATGGGAGAAGATGGAGACTCGGGCTTGAGGAGCCAGAGCCTGGGTACTCATGAGGCCCTTCTTCTCCAAGGGACTCAGGGCAGGGGCCAGGAATAATGGATGCACCAGCACCGGTCCTTAGTAATACAGCCAGGAGAACTCGGACATGAGGGTGGGATCTCAATCTATGGGAAGAAAGGGTCTGAAAATCTTTAGGAGCCAGGCTTGGTAGTGCATCCTATAATCTCAGAATGTGGGAGGCAGAGACAGGAGGATTGCAGGTGCACAGTGAGCCTCACTAAGGGTCTCACTAAGAGACCCTGTTTCTTTTTTCTTTTTTTTTTTTCAGTACTGGGGATTGAACTCAGGAGCATTCTACCTCCGAGCTAGACCCCCAGCCCTATTTTTTATTCTTTATTTTGAAACCGAGTCTCACTAAGTTGTGGAGTGTCTCACTAGGTAGCTGAGGCTGGCCGCGAACCCGGATCCTCCGGTCTCAGCCTCCCGAATGCTGGGATTACAAGCGTGTACCATCACACCCAACTGAGACCCTGTTTCAAAATTTAAAAAATTTTTCAAAAAGAGTTTGGAGGTGTAGCTCAGAGGTAGAATGACCCTGTGTTCAATGTCTACAACAAAGAAAAGAAAGCTTTAGGGAAGGCAAATAAGACCAGTGACAGTGGAGGCTAAGGTCCCAGGGCCAAGTCCCTGGTCTACCTCTTCATCACTCAGATCCGGCTGTAGGCGGCGCTTTTTGCCAGCATAGCGCAGAAGGGAGGTGAGGGCACGGAGGCCGAAGTCGTAGTGGTCCTGTCTGGACAGCTGCTGCACGGCCAGGGAATAGAGCGTGTACACCTTCTTTGCTAGGATCTGGGAACCAAATGGAGGAGGAAGCAATCCATTGCCCCTCAAATCCCTCTCTTCCTCCAGAGACAGTTACAGATCCGAGAAGCAAAGTCAGGGATTGGAAATACCCAGGAGGTGCTCTAGGGACAGCCCTAGGGAGGAATCTTGTCATATTATCAGTAACATCACCAATGGGAGACTTCCCTCCTCTGCATCCTTCTGCCTTCCTGTCCTATTGATGATAGTCTAAGTTCCTGGTAGGATACACTGACTGTGAAGCCTTTTAGGGGTTCCTCTGTCCAGGGAATAATTACGGAAGAGAAAGAAAATAGTTGGGAGAAAGGGATTATTGGACTCTTACCTTGCAGTTGCTGAAGCCCTCACCAAAGAGAATGATTTCTGCAATGAGGGTAGAATCCGGCACCACCATGGCAATTGGACGGAACATGGATTTAAGATTTTCAGGAAGCTCTGTGCGGCCGGCATAGCCTGGAAAACAACTCCAATTTTTTAGAATCCCTATCTTTCCTTCTCTTGACTCACCTCCCTACACCCCCATTCTAGGTGATCCCATTTTGTCCAGCCCCAGCTTTGTCCCTGACTTTCTCCCCAACTCTAAGATCACTTCCTTTCCCATCTCAGTCCACTCTACTTTGCTCTGCTTTCCTTACTTCCTACATCGACCAGTTTCAACTGAAATTAAAGAGCTGTGAATAGCTCACATCAGTCCTGATAGAATCACAGTTTCTCTAAATTTCTTTCTTTTTTTCTTTTTTTGTACTGGCAATTGAACCCAGGGGTGTTCTACCTCTGAGCTACACCCCAGCCCTATTTTGTTTATTTATTTATTTTTAATTTTTTTTGCAGTACTGGAGATGGAATCCAGGGGCATTCTACCTCCAAGCTACATTCCTAGCCCTATTTTTTATTCTTTATCTTGAAACAGGTTCTCACTAAGTTGTAGAGCACCTCACTAAATAGCTGAGGCTGGCCGCATGCCCGGCTTTTTTTTTTTTTTTTTGAAACAGGATCTCGCTAAATTGCTGAGTCTTGGTAAGTTGCTGAGGCAATCCTTCCATCTCAGCTTCCCAAGTACAGGTGTGTGCTGCCATGCCCGGCTTCTCTGGTTCTTTACAGGACCTCAACTCTTCCCTCCAGAACTATTCCTAGGAGCCAGTAATGAGAGACCTCAGGCCTTACACTTTAGGGAGATTCTCCCATCCTGCAAAAGGGACTGCAGGTAGATCAGAACTCTGGGAGTTCTTCTCCAATTGTAGAAGATAGCTAAGCTTTTAAAAGACCAGGGCCACATGCAGACATAGAAGCAGTTATTGATCCCCTCAGGGAGAACAGTAAGATTGCCTCCTCTTCTCCCAGAAAGTGTATGTTCTTCCTTTTCTTGACCTTGGTTGTCTTTATCCAGGCAAGTGCTCTCCCACCAGGCTATGCCCCCAGCCCCATCCTTTGCTGTCTTGGCAGATTTCCCTTGACTAAACACTTTGTTGTGGAAGGGGGAGCAAAGATCCCCAGTTGCCTGCCCTGGACAGCCAGCTCTCCAGCCCCTGCCTAGAAGTCCCATCTACTCCCTGCCACCTACCAGGATTCATGGTAATGAAGATCCCACAGGACCACACCAGGTTTATTTCGAAGCCTTCAAAAAAGAAACGGGTGAGGCCGGCGGCCAAGGCGGATAGGATGGACAGGATCTGCTGGGCCACCACCGACAGTACCTCAATGTTGATGCGGTTAAACTCATCAAAGCAGCCCCAGGCTCCAGTCTGTGGAGGGAGGAAAGGAGGCAGAGTCACTGGGCGAAAGAGAGGTGCCCCAAGAACTAGGACAGCCTGGGATAATGCTAGAAAAGGAGCAGGGCAGGGAACTTATGTGTGCTGAGTAGCTACTATGTGCCAGACATTTTCCCTACATGATTTTTTTTGGGGGGGGAGGGGGTACTAGGGATTGAACCCATGGGAGTTCCACCTCTCAGCCACTTCTCCAGCCCTATTTAATTTTTTAGTTTTAAACAGTGTCTCACTGGGTTGCTGAGAGTCTCGCTACATTGTCGAGGCTGTCCTCAAACCTATGATCCTCCTGTTTGGGCTTCTTAAGTACCGGGATTACAAGTGTGCGCCACCACACCTGGCTCTATATGATCTTTTTTAATCTTTACATGATCTTTTGATTTTGCAAACAAGCCACATGATGCTCAGGGAGGTAAGAGGGCTTCGCCTTCTAAGAATTACCCAAGGTGATGTGCATGGTAAACTATGAAGCACTGAATCAGATTTAGGTTTCAGTTAATTCTCTGGGACAAAAAGATATGCAAGGGATCTCTGGGACATGGTGGTAGGATACTGACCTGGGCCAGGCCTGAGTACATCCGGCCCATGGACTTATAGTCCAGGCCCTCAGAGCAATTGACCACAATGACGTATATGCCGAGTGCCTTGCCCAGGTCCTTGACGGTCTCCGTCTTCCCAGTGCCTGCTGGGCCTTTGGGGGAGCCCCCTCGGTGCAGGTGCAGTGCCGTGGTCAGTGTCATGTAACACCTGAGAATTGTGGACAGGACTTGCTCAGGCTTCTGGAAGCTTCTCTCAACCCTCCAACCCCCACCCAACCACCTCCTTCATCCCCAGAGCAGACCTGTCTGTCAGGGGGGTGATGACCAGCCGGCCAGAGTTACCCAGGTACTCGTAACCATACTGGAATTGCGTGTTGGTCTGACGGATCATACAGTCATCAAGATCCTGGGGGGAAAGGGAGAAATGAGACAGAGGTGAGCTAGTGAAAGAGACGAGGCGGTGGCGATGGCTCTGGGGTACGGGGGGGATGCAGGGTGCAGCAGAAGATTAGAGATTCCATTTTAGAACTAGAGGAAGGGAATGGTTGGTTGATGGCCAGGATGAAAAATGGGTTTCATGTTGCATGTCCACTCTGATCCATGGCAGCAGCTGCCTGGAGTCTTTCTTCTTTCTTGCTTTTTCTGTAGTACTGGAGATTGAACTCAGGAGCATTCTACTTCTGAGCTACATCCCCAGCCCTACTTTTTTATTCTTTATTTTGAAACAGGGTCTCACTAAGTTGCAGAGGGCCTCACAAAGTAGCTGAGGCTGGCCGAGAACCTGCGATCCTCCTGTCTCAGCCTCCCAAGTACTGGGATTAGAAGCATGTGCCATCACGCCCGACTTGGAGTCTTTCTAAGTCTCAGTCAAGTGATGCCTACAGTGAGCACCGACTGCAACAATTATTAGGTGAGACCGGGTTAAAACTGAAGTAGGAGCCAGGCGTGGTGGCATACACCTGTAATCCCAGTAATTGGGAGGCTAAGACAAGAGGATTGCAAGTTAGAGGCCAGCCTCAGCAACTTAGCAAGACCCTTAGTAACTTAGTGAGACCCTGTTTTCAAAGAAAAAATAAAATAGGACTGGGGTGGCTAGGGTGTAGCTTGGAGTTAGAATGCCTCTAGGTTCAATCCCTAGCACCATAAATCAAAACAAAAACACACACCAAAAAAACTGGAGTAGAGTACTGTGATAGGCTAAGGGTTTGTTTAAGATATCATTACATTTAGAGAACATGAATTTAATTGAGGCATTGGGATCAGTGTGAGGGTTAAGAGAGCAGGGTGTCGTCCCATCTGGTACCTTCTCCCAGTAGAACCGAAGTTGGCTGAGCCAGTCAAAGGAATTGACATCCATGAGGCCACTCTTATAAAGTTTCTCCAACACATCCCGGGCATGGATTTCTATTGTCACCAGAGCCACAATTTTAAGTCGCATGATCTTGGTCAAGTTCCCCCTGATGGCTTCGGAATACTTATTTAGTATTGATACCTGTGGAATGAGGCAGCCAGAAAGAACGATGGAGTGACACAGCCAAAGCCGAATCACACCTCGTCTTAACACTACCTTTGGCTCCACAGGCCCACTGTGACACCTACACCCAATACCCGCTCAGGAAAACTGGATCCCACTCCACCCCAAATTGTCCTCCCTGGACTCCCATCTCCAAGTACCCTCACTCTGACCCTTTTGTACAACGAGCTCCTTTCTAATTTTGACTCCAATCACCCACTCTTGAAGCATCCCCTACCTGTTTTCTCTTCATGACCTTGAGGATCTTCTTGTCACCCCGCTCCTTAGCTGTCTGCAGGCACTTGGTGACATCAGCTGTCCACTGGATCTGACTGGAGGTTATCACCATCTGGGCAGGTACAGGAGTTGACTGCAAGGCCCCGCCCATGGCCACCCACACAGCTCCCAAGTTCCAGTCTCTTCCAGGACCAGATACTTCTGGGACTAGGTTCCCACTAATGGGCTCTGAAGGATGGGAAGTGAGCCTCAGGTCTGCTATCCTCAGGTAGCATAGCAGAGCCACAGCCCAGAAAGGGGGGCACGAAACCTCCATTTTGGGAGACTCTAGGGTCTGTTTGTTCACTCACTGCTCCCTGTAAGCACCATCTTTCTTGTTCCCTGTTTCTCCTGGCCCCAGCTCACCTGGCCAGCCCATTCCTTCACCCATTTGTCCCTCTTGTTGAGGAACTTCTTGAGGGCCACGCGGCAGTTCCGGAGGAGGTCCCGCAGGGTCACTTTCATGGCCCGTTCCACGTCACCAAGCCAGGACTGGAGACAGGTGAAAGAATGGGAGGGCTCAGGCTCAGGTGAAAGGCAAGGCTTTCCCACAGTTAGGGGATGGCAGGAGTTAGGGCCCAGAACAAAAGCACGACCTGGGCAACATCTGGCTTGGGTCACCAAGAGAAATGGAAGACAGGAGACAGTGTCTGATTTTCAGAAGGAAGCTTAGGTTCAAGGCAAAGGTTACTGTCATCAGGAACAGTGGGTCTCATTAAGCTGTCCTTCAGGCTGGCCTTGAATTTGTGACCCCCTTGTCTCAGCCCCCCCAAGTAATGAGATTACAGGCCTATACCACCAGACCTGACTTCCAAGCAAACTTCCTTTTTTTTTTTTTTTTTGTATAGGGAATTGAACCCAGGGGCATTCTACCTCTGAGCTACACTCTGAGCTCTTTAAATTTTTAAAAATTTTTATTTTCCTTTTTATATTAAATATACTTTTGTTGACGCATTGTAATTATACATCCCAAGGAGGTTCTGAGTGATAGAAACACACATGCACACAGCACTTGGAGAGTTTCCCTCCAGGTCCCCCACGCCCTCCCTGGACTTGTTATTGAGATCGGTATTGGCAATTACATATATGTACATAGCATTATTTTAACTGTTTCCTTCATCAAATCCCCCCTTACACACACGCACACACACACACACACACACACACACACACACACACACACACACAACCTTCCTCCCTTAATCCCCTTCTAGTATTTTACGGGAGTCTCTCCTCCTTTATCTGAAGTCCCTTTTGTTTCCCAATTTCTCTCTAGCTTCCACAGAAGAGAAAACATACAACCCTTCACTTTCTGAGACTGGCTAATCTTATTTAGCATAATATCCTCTAGTTCTATCCACTTTATTTTTTAAATTTTTTAACAGGGTCTTGCTAAGTTGCTGAGGCTGGCCTCAAACCTGCAATCCTCCTGTCTCTGCCTCACAAGTACTGGGATTACAGATGTGCACCACTGCACCTGGCTTCCAAGCAAACTTTCTAATAGGAAAAAGACTTGGCTTGTTTCTTAGGTCCTTGTCACAACTCACCTCCACAGGCCCTTCTAAGAGTACTGGGTGGAGGAAATCAACATACTCTCCATCACCTGAGAACATTCCCACAGCTTCCCATTTGCTGCTGGGTCCTCCAAGCTGTAGAAAAGAGAAGCTATTAATGAACTGGCCTGCACACTCTTGGTATCAGTCTTGAGGTGTTTGGGCCTTTGGAGAATAATTTCTTCCCCTCTCCCCTCCTCTGAATACTACCAGTTCTAAAATGTTCTATCCTGTAACAATCTAGCATCATTAATAACAACCTCCTGTTGGGATGGCATGGTCCCCTCTAAAACATATTTTGTTCTTCTCTTTCTCTTTCTTTTGTGGTGTGGGGGATTGAACTCAAGGGCATTCTCCTTCCAAGCTACACCCCTAGCTATTTTTTTTTTTTTTTTTTTTTGCGGTACTGAGGGTTGAACTCAGGGGCATTCTACCTCTGAGCTACACCCTTAGCCCTTTGTTGTTGTTGTTCTTTATTTTGAAACAGGGTCTTGCTAAGTTGCCGAGGGCCTCACTATGTTGCTGAGGATGGCCTCAAACTTGAGATCCTCCTGACTCAGTCTCCTGGGATTACAGGCATGTGCCACCACACCCAGCATCCCTTCCAAACCTTGAATGCCTTGACATCACCATCCCTTCCCTTCCCTCTATCTCAACATGACCACTCTATTGACCTTCTGGATTCTCAACAATTTGATGTTGTCAAAGCATTTTTTGAGGTGTGGCTGCACAGCCTCTGGGTTGCGAGACTGGCCCAGAATCTCCAGCAGGTCATCATTGGACAAGAAGTAGAAGCGGGGGAAAATATGGCGCTTGGTCTCTAAATACATATCCAGAGACTTCTGAATATCCTCCAGAATTGTGTTCATTTCTGTCAATGTGTCCAGGAGGCCTAGGAAGAAGAGCAATGAATGACATTTGGTGGCCTTTTCACCACTGTGCCAAGTATATCTGGAGTCCCCTCCTCTATTTACTTTGGCAGCTCTTGAATGTTGGGTTACAGATCACTATAAGGGTTTCTTGGAAGCAGAGAAGTATCCCCAATCCTTCTATCATGCTTATCCCATCTTCTTAACTAATTCATTACTAACTACTCATTACACACTATTTTTTATTTATTTATTTATTTTTTTGCAGTACTGGGGATTGAACTCAGGGGCATTCTACCTCTGAGCTATACCCCCAGCCCTATTTTTTATTGCTTATTTTGAAACCAAGTTTCACTAAGTTGTGGAGTGCCTCACTAGGTAGCTGAGGCTGGCCACGAACCCGGATCCTCTGGTCTCAGCCTCCCGAATGCTGGGATTACAAGCGTGCGCCACCACGCCCGGCTACTCATTACACACTATGACACCTGCTGTAGTTCATACATTCATTCTGCACCATATGATTTCACTAATTTAACGACCTCTCCCATCAGTCGTTGGAACAGCAGTCCTATTCCATCTAAGAACTTAGGGCCCTACTGGTCAACCTAAGAGCTTCTGAAAAATAGAGGGTTTTCTCCATTTACATAATCCAACAAGTTAAATTATTAGATTTAGAGACATATCACATGCACACGAGGAATGCAATCTGTAACCACTGGGTTTGCTAGCATCCCTCATGACACAGCAAAAAGCCACTAGACTGGGAGGCAGGAGAGGATCACTCTAATGGCAGTTATTTCACTTACTAGCATGTTAATTAATTAACCTCATTGAGTTTTGGCCTCTTTATCTGTAAAATGCCAATGAGTTCCATCTCAGAGAACCATTCAAGATATTAAACACAATGTACTCACATTTACAGGTTCCTGGTAATCTTAGTTCCCCCCTCGCCTACATCCTGACCCCTTAGGTCTTGACTATTTCCCCTCTTGTCTTCCTGGCTTCTAGTCTTCTGAAGAAAGCACAGATGGTCTTGAGTACGAGTCCTGAGGTGCCTCAAGTACAGATAGTGTAGACAGGCTGCTAGAGCCCTTGAGAGACACCTGGCTGGGCACTGAGACCACAGGGATTTGTTCTGTATATTCCACAGTAGAATTATAATTTTCATGGTTTTCCTTATAAATCATTCCAAAATATAATCTTGTTAATGACCTCAAATAGTTTCAATTTGGCCAGGAGTGGTGGTACATGCTTATAATCCCAGTACTTGGGGAGGCTGAGACAGGAGGATCACAGATTTGAAGCCAGTCTCAGCAACTTAGTGAGGCCCTGTTTCCAAGTAAAAAATAAAATAGGACTAGGGGCATATCTCAGAGGTAGAATGCCCCTGGGTTCAATCTCCAGTACTGCAAAAAAAAAAAAAGTTTCAATTTCAACTTTGCATGTTGTTGACTTACATTTTATCAATTTTATCAGGATAATTTTTTGTGTGTGATGCTGGGGACTGAACCCAAGGGCATTCCACCTCTGAGCTACACCCTATCCCTTTTTATTTTTTGTTTTGAAACAGGATCTCACTAGGATGATGAGAGTCTTGATAAGTTGCATGTGATCAGTGGATGTGACCTCACCAAGTTGTTGAGACTGGCCTTGAACCTGCAATCCTCCTGTCTCAGCCTACCAAGTACAAGGATGACATATATGTGCCACTATGCCTAGCAACATTTTATCAAGATAATTAAAATTATTTTTTGGATATGTAAACTCAAGGCTCTTTGGGAAATAAAAAATTGATAGACTAGTCCTAGGCAAAATAAAGTCCTCTATCCTCCTCTGTCTGGAATTCTTCCTCTCAGGTTACCCGTCATTCTAGGTGTTCATTGCAAACTTTGACACCGTGATTCTTTGCCCTAATCTACCCCAATCAGCCAGGCCTCACTGAGTGTACATCTCTCCCCCCACCCTACCCTCATGCCTGTCAAAGTATCCACAAGAAAGACTAACCTGATAAACTCATCAAAGTCGATGGCTAATACTAGGGCTTCCTATGTGCCATTTAAGGTCATCAGTGCCTTATTTGTGCCATTTCATTTACCTACGCCATCTTACTGAAAGTACTCACTAAATAGATCAGCTGAAGAAGAAGAGTGATTATCAATTGGGGCCTGAGACAAAGTGCTGTTAATCAAGCACTAACAGACACTTGTGCCAGACACTACCGTGAGTGTCACATACTCCTTTATACTCCTTTCCAAAACCTGGTGAAACTGCTCTCATAACCCCCCTGCTACAGATAAGGAGACTGTAGTTTGGAGGAAGCAATCTGCCCCAAAGCACATGATCAGTAAGGCAGATTTTGAACCCATGGCTATCTCATTGCATATCCCATGCTCTTTTTTTTTTTTTTTGCGGTACTGGGGATTGAACTCTGGGGCATTCTACCTCCGAGGTACACCCCCAGCCCTATTTTTTATTCTTTATTTTGAAACCGAGTCTCACTAAGTTGCAGAGTGCCTCACTAGGTAGCTGAGGCTGGCCGCGAACTCAGATCCTCCGGTCTCAGCCTCCCGAATGCTGGGATTACAAGCATGCGCCACCACGCCCGGCTTCCCATGCTGTTAACCACTTTGTTATACTCCATTTACATACTCATTGCACTTAATTTACTCAGCTATTATTGAATGCTTGGAAGAGGCCACAGTGATGGGAGGTGTTGTAACAGCTGGGTACAAAGTCAGTCTTTTAACAGATAAAGCATGTGGGCCTGACCTAACGAATACCTAAAACCAGCTGAGTCTGTGTCTGCACAAGACGCCATGGAGCTCTGACCTGGGTAGTGGGTGCTCCGGAGAGCATTGTTGTCCTTGTTCATCCGGTCCATGATGGACTTCCAGTTGTTGTTGACCTGGTCAAATAAGGCTGATTCGTTGGGCAGCTGCTTGCGAATGTCCTCTCCTAGGAAGATATTCTAAGGAGCCATAGAAATGGCGTGAGAGGCTGTTTCTCACAGGTTCTCCAACCTCTGCTCCCTGTTCTCAGACTGGGGATGACAACTGAGCAGAAGAGACAGAGTATTGGAAACCAACAGGCAAGAGGCCCAAGTTTTAGATTCCCAAAACTTTTTAGCTTACCACCCCCTTTTCAGAAAAAAAAATTACTCATCACCCCCTTATTTTATTCAACGCCCTCCCAATTGCTCCTGAGGTTACTACCCCTGGACCATTCCAGCATCCCCTCTCTGGAGGGAGCAGTATCACCAACTTTGGGAAGCTATGTAAAATCTGGAAAGAAAGTTGGGATTGGCAAATCAGGCAAATCAGGGTCCAAGAAGAACAATGGAATGAGAATCTGGGAAGAACAAAGGCCCTTCAGGGAGGGATTGAAGGTTTGAGGTAGTAACTAAGAGTCAAGCTACAGGGTCCTAGACAAAGAGTGACTTGAAAGGTGGGAAATGAGGCTGACAACAGGGCAAGTATCTAGCTCCTAAGCCCAGAGACTTAGAAGCAGGAAGTAGGAAGAGCTCAGGGACCACATCCTGACCTCCAGGTACATCCACTGACGCTGTACTGTGAGCACCATCTCAATGACCTCCAAAATGAGGGAGAGACAACGTTCCCAGTGGTCCACATCCTTCTCAAAGGCCTTGACAAAACGCGATGCCTTCATGGTTGACAGAGCAACCTGGTTATCTTCCAGTGCCTGGAATACTTCCTCTGTACCTCTGGGGCACAAGGGGTCAAAATCACAGTCCATATTCACCTGCTAAACCTTGGTCCCTACACCCACCTAGGCCCTCCCCTCTCTCGGAGCCCTGGCCCCTCTTTACCTGAGCCTGTGATGGCCCTTATCCTTATAGGGAACTATGTCTAGCTGAGTCATGTCCCAGGTCTTGGCAATGTTTTGTAATGCCTGTGAAGAGAAATTGGGGGACAGGGTAATCAGGTGTCTAGTCCCCAAGGGGAAGAGTAGCTGGGCAGAACCCTCAGGTGAGGGACAGCTGGAAGCCTGTGTTCCAGGAGGCTCAGGAAGTGGGAGGGGATGGGCGAGGGTCATGTCATACCACTTCTATGGCCAGTTCTTTGGTTGCTGAGGCAGAGATCTCCCCAATTTTCTCCACATGCTGGTCCATCCCAAGCGCTACGATTTGTTCCAACGTGAAGCTTTCAGATTCCTGATCAAACTCCCGTTGGATCTCATCCCTGACCTGGTCCCAGTGCCTGCAATCAGGAACAGGAGATCCAATCAGGAGGCCAGACCCGGGGCCTACTGAGATGATCAACATCACTCCCTCTGGGGCTGGGGTGCAGCTCAGTGGCAGCACTTGCCTAGCACAGGTGAGACCCTGGGTTCCATCCCCAGCACCGCAGGGGGGAAAAATCACTCCCTGTCTCCCTGTGCGTCCTCCCATTGGGACATTGTGATTCTGGGTATTTATTAATTCATAATTCAACAGATTTTACTAAATAGGCTCTAAGGTACAATCTTGGGTTCCCTGGGGAATACAAAGACTGACATGTCACCCTCCAGGGGTTGATTCCCTGGAGAGGGAGTTAAGGCAGGTATGCATACAAAACATCCAAAGGTCCTGCAAATTTACTCTGGATCATGTGCTAGGCTAAGTGCTGGACACGAAAATGTCTCATTTAATTCTCACAGCCAGCCGGCGTGGTGGCTGATGCCTGTAATCCCAGTACTTGGGAGACTGAGACAGGAGGATCCCAGGTTCGAAACCAGCCTCAGCAACTTGGAGACTGTTTCCAAATAAGAAAAATAAAATAAAATAGGGCCAGAGGTGTAGCCCGGAGATAGAAGGTCCCTGGGTTCCATCCCAAGTACCACAAAAATAAATAAATAAAATTAAAGAAAAAAATTCTCACAGCTGCTCCATAAACCAGGAAGTATCCTTATTCCATTTATAGATGAGGAAACTGAGGCTGAGGGAGATTAAATAATTTAATCAAATAAACGGGCTAGGATGGACTTAATCATGTAACACTTAGGGGCAAAGCACTCCCAGAAACACTATACTGGAGGCAATGCAGAAGTAAAATTACTTTCTCCTGAGTGAAAAGAATCAACTGAAATGTCCAACAACCAATGAGTGGATTTTTAAAATGTGCTATCTAAGCTGGGTGTGATGGTGCACACTTGTAATCCCAGTACTTGGGAGGCTGAGACAGGAGGATCATAGGTTCTCAGCCAGCCTTAGTTACTCAGTGAGGCCCTCCACAACTTAGTGACACCCTGTTCCAAAATAAAGAATAAAAAC
>PVLC010022168.1:0-26242 GCA_004027655.1 Graphiurus murinus | reverse complement strand
AAAAAAAAAAAAACCTGGACCATTTTATATCTGTGCAGACAACTGGGCAGTCTATATCATGGGCTAACCTTGTGGTTGCCTTAATGCACAGCCCAAGACTCTTTAATCAGGCATCGCCCATTGTGGGATAAGGATATATGGTAAGACCTGTAAAAGTGGTGCCTCTGGACAGAAGCTACTATATACCATATTCCAGGACATAGGCCTTGGCAGGCCCTGATAATAATTCTACCAGTGTTTTAGCATTTAGTTAAGGCTCTCCAATTACTCTTGTAGCCTTTTTGGTATCACCATGGTTACATGAAAAGCTAGGACATATAGGCCTACACCATGGGATTCATAACCCTGTGACAGGGATTGCCTCTAACCTGCCCTCAAACCCAAGATGCTATACGTCAAGGCCCGTAATCTGCAAAACACCATCCCCAGCAATATAAGGTTCCTACAACCCTGGGGCAAATTGGCACAAGCTATTCAAATCTTACAGGAAGATCCACTTACAACTTGGTAAACTCACTGGGGTCCTCCTTGAGTTGGGTATTGACTATCCTCACCTGTGTGGCTGAAGGACTAATGGTCACCCATTATACCCTCTATTACTGTTGTGGTCTTTAGGCCCAATGTCATGCTGTCTGGGTCAAGTCACACACCACGACCACCCTGTAGGGGATAGAATGTGGAGCCAGAGGAAGTACAGGCCAGCAGTAAGGACATGATGAAGCTTATCCTGCACAGCCACAGATGTGAACTTGGTTATATGAGCATAACCGGGCAATGCAACATGTCTGTGCACACCGCACTGGTGCCATTTTGCCTAAAATTCTATATACAAAACAAGTCTGAGAAATAAAGTTACTGTTGTTCTCTAAATGTGAGCTTCACATATTTTCTCTCTGAGGATCTTATCACCAAAACCTCCCCCCTGCATCAAGACCTTGGCCTGCGACAAGACCCTGACAGTGTGTGTGTGTGTGTGTGTGTGTGTGTGTGTGTGTGTGTGTGTGTGTGTCTATTAATAACTTTATCTTTATACTCGAATCTTGTTTATAATCCATCTAAGTGGTACAGGCCATGGCTGGCCAATGGCAAGGCTAAGAGTGAAACTCATGTAGGGATGGCTTTAAAAATTTCTGTGTTTGATCCCCCCCAAGCATTGAACAAAAAAAAACCCTAAAAAACAAAAAATATTTTTCTAACAAACTAGTATCCTCAGTTTTAACTTACAATTGAATTTAAAGAATGAAAGATCTGGGGCAAAAAAAAAAACTGGATTTTTAAAAGGAATTATAATCTCTTCAGCCTATTTTCTTTAGAAGTTTCAGTATACATTCTCTATCAAGTAAGTTTGAATTTCCAACTGACATTGTAGTTAAATGGTCTAATCAATACACTCAATGCAGCAGCTGATTTATAAATATGCACCAATGTAGACTCTTGTCAAACTATGTGTTTGGGCCATCTAGTTGTTCAGATGGAGTAAGCATGCAGTATTAATTCCAGTGTAGCCAGATAGACACTGTCTAGGTGACTATTACATTTCCTTCAAACTATTCATCTTTAATGCATATTGGAACAATGCTTTAACATAAATAGGGCCTGCATACTCATTATCTCAGGTAGCAGACATTCTTGGATCCTTCTGGCACAAAACCCTGTCCTTACTTAAGCAGAAATCCATATTTGAAATACTTATCTAAAACAGACATTAATCCCCTTGCTCATGACAAGCTTTCAAATGCTGAAGAGACATACCTAATTCCCCATGAGACAACTACTTGCTGTTTTAAAATGCCAGACTGCCTTCCTTCATTTGCCTTGTGAAATACTTTTAAGCCCATTCAATTCTTCTTCATTTTTATATTTTTATCTGAATTAATTCCATTTGTATATACCTGACATTCAATGAAACATTTAAGTAAATGTCATTACTTTTCTTCCTTCAGACGGCAAATCATGTCATTTGTCATACACAATTATAAATCCTTTGAAGGTCTTGTCATTTTATATTATCTAGTAGAAGTAGTATTCTGTAGAATCTCATAAAGTATATATACTCATCCTTTTAAAAATAATGGGGAGATTACATATTTTATTTTTAAAACATTATATTTCTTAGTTAATTCTAAGAACTGAAAATACAAATGGCATAGATGAGTAGTTAATAAGTATTTGCTCTGGTGGTTATATTATCCATGAATGAATGTATTAGATACTGGAAAACTGACTTAGGTAAGTAAGTAAGTTGTATGGGTTTTCTACCATATTTTTATATTAGAGTTTCAATGTGCTGTTCTCTAATAATGATAAAATGGTTACATAGTTTGATAGGGAACTATTAAGGTCAAATCTCATAAAATAAATATGCTCAAATTGTTCTTTTTAAGCTTCTTCTCCTTTTTAGATTTATATTTGTGGTAGGAGTTTTAAATAAAAAACCAATTAGAATAAAATAAAATTCAATTTTGTGGGCCATGGAGACCATGTAATTTCATTTATCATTACATAGTCTCTCTCACTTCCATCTCTTCTGAACATTTTGCTCCTAGGGAATATAAATTTTTTTTTCCAACTGCATCAGCAAACTAGAAAAGTAACATTTTTCAATTTTTCTTGCATGCTCTTTGTTCTCACCTGACATCAGCCAAGTCAGTTGTCAATTGCCAAGATGCAATGAGAAGCAATTCTTGCTGTGCTGACTGTCTTGACACAGTTATTGTAGTGCCAATGAAAGCTTTCGCTGGAGGACACTTTTTCTGAATATATTGAAAATGTGATATTTTAAAAATATTTTTAATTCATATGAATCTCCATATAAAGCCTTCTTATGATATTTTAAAGGAAAAATGCACACTTCTAAATTTACTACTATTTTAAGAATAGTATGAATATGGATTCTTTTAGACACTTACCAAATATATAAGGAATATATAGTTGGATCAATTTATTTTTCTCCAATAAAAGAAATAAAATATATATTAGAATATTAGCTCTTTCACAAGCAATATTAAATATGGTTCAGGAGACTAATATAAAAACAAAAATTATACTAGACCATACTATAAAATTCCATAAATATTTGTGCTTTGACGATTAAACAAATACATATTCATATATATATAAATAATGTCTTTAAAATATGAACAGTAAAATAGCAAAATAAATACTTGTGAATAGAAAATCCCACATTCATTTAATAAAACAGATATCATTCATATCTGTAAGGAAAGAAGCAGGGATTAAGGATACCACTTACAACTAACTCAACGACAGAATTTTGGTTTACATGCTAATGTTTATTTTTCAAATGAAGAATTTTTATAATTTATAAAATATTAGTCATTTAAGTCTATTATCAAAAGCAAAAACAAAAAGTTAATGAGATATGTGAGACACTCTTCATGTAATACAATTTAGTCCATAAATTTTCACATTTTCAAGAAAATTATAGAGAATTAACAGGTTTATATTAAAATAACTCTCATTCCATACAAAAATATACAATGGTATAAGTTAAAATTAATTTGCACAGGAAAAACTTCTTAGTTTCAACTTCTGGAATGTAATCATACTAATTAAGACTTGTTCACTCTGCTTATTTTTATAATATTGGTTTACTTTCAAATATATACAAAATTCTTACTATACATGTGAATTTGAATTGTTAGTATATACTTTCCTAAATATATTTGGAAAATTCTTGTTTTAGAAAAAAAAAGAAAATGTAGTCTTTAATTTCTTTAGACATTTTTCACCTATATTTTCCTTCCCTATCATCTCAGTTTTCAGAAAACTGAAAATTATAGTAAAAAATTCTTCACAATTAGAATACTACAGAATATACAACTATCTTAATTACTGTGGTATGGCTTGTCATTACTGTTACAGTATATTATTGAACAAAAATAGGCAGCTGAGATGATAGAGAGATGGAATATGTGACAATCAATATTATGAAAGAAATTAAATCCCTGGAAACTTACAAGCTACATAAAGGAGAAGGTATCGAAATAGATGACATTAAATGAAATTATAGCATCTCACTCAACTAAATATTAATGCAGCAGATACATGGGTAGTTTTCAGTTAAACCACAGTGACTGTTCAAATGTATTTTTTTCAATAATTTTCCCTATTTCCTTAACTCTGAAAATCATTTTTTCTTACCCTAGTGTTTCTTTTCTCATGGTTCTGCTTCTTTCCTTGTTTTTGTTATCTCTCTCCAGTTCTCCTATTCTCTTTTTTCCTCTGAGAAGACCAAAGTGGTGTTTTGACAGATTAAAACTCTCTCATTCTCCTCTATTCTGACAATAATACAATTAACCCAGTCTTTCATTTAAAAACATATACACAAGTCTGAAGCCTATAAAAGTAATAGGCTGATTTCTGATTTTTGAGAAGGAGTCAACTTTAAGGATGCAGTTAGATAATAGCAATGGAGCGAGAAGACATGGTTAAAGATATGTTCTGCTACAACATATTTTATATCAAGTTAATTAAATTTTCAGGCACTTAAGATAGCTTAATGATTATCACTGTGATAATCATTATCATTTGACATTGATAATTATAATACAGCAAGTACAGAGGAATCACCGGTGATTTCTGCATCCTGTATTGGTTAAAGGCCAAAACTTTAACATAATTGTGATTTAATCCAAACAAACCAATTAAATTCTTTGTGTCTACTTTTTATTTAATATTAGAGTATTCATACCTGAGTTATCTATGTAGTCATCTTGTTAAGGTGGTAGTAAACAGTGACTTAAGAAAAAAATGAAAAGTAGAGCCAGCCATAGAGTAATTGGGTAATGATATGGAAGAAATTTTGCCATTTTTTTCTTCCAGAAATCTTTTTATGAAAACATATAAAACCATGTCATACTTGCACTTTCAAATACATGAAGGGTATTTTAAACCACACCTAAATCTTTTCTTAATCAACTCTTCTAATACTGAATTCTCCCAAGACCTGTCCACACACACTTAGTTTGCTTTTGTGGCCTTATGCCATGCTTTCTTACTTGATTATTTTCTGTCTTGCCTACTAGACTCTAGGCTCCAAGAAACTAGAAAACATATCTCTTTAACTCATCAATGAACATTCAGAAGATTAAAAGAAAATGAAAAATGCATTAATAGAAAGAAGAACACACAGAGCCTTACTAAAGAATACCTATTGCAATGAAAATAAAATATTGATAAGATATTCCATGTTATCAAATAAGTTGCCAAGGCATATAAATATTGATGAAAAAACTATAACAATAATCCCTGAAAGTATAGTCTTATCTATGCTTATAGCTGCACAATTCATAATTGCCAAACTATGGAACCAGTCAAGATGTCCGTCAACAGATGAATGAATTACAAAATTATGGGATATATACACAATTCTACTCAACCATAAAGAAGAACAATATTATGTCATTTGCAGGGAAATTGATGTTACTGGATAATATTATGCTAATTGAGATTAGTAATTCACAAAAAGTGCAAGGTCAGATATTTTCCCTCATATGCAGAAGCTAGTGAGAAATTGGGATGCAGAAGGGACTCCAGACAAAGGAGGAGAAACCTTAGTGGAGTGAAGAAAAGGACTTAACTGAGGGAGATGGGAGTGGGGAAAAAGACCTGAAGAGGGAAACACCTCAATGGACATGATAGACGTACACAAGTTTATTAAAGCCAATCACTATGCTGAGCACAGAAAGGTGGGGAGAGAGGGATGGAGTGGGAACTGGGGAGAGCTCAAAGAGTGCTGTGTGCATGTAAGCTTCTATCACTCTGAACTTCATCAAGATGTATGATTATAATGCATCATTTAAAACAAGAAAAAAAGTTCTTTTATAATATTTACCAATAAAAAATGACTAAACCTTTACTGTTTTCATTGGTGGTATACTTTAATGTGCACAGGCATGTGTTTGTATATAAATAAAACTGGATTATATTAAAAATTGATAAAACCCAGAACTGCAAGGATATCAAGAAATTTATAATTGCTATAATTATAATTGCATTATATTCAAAGTAAATTATAAGTTATGAACTATGTGGATGGGCCCAATTAAATCTCACTAGTCCTTAAAAGAACCCTCCTGACAAAAGTCACAGTCGGAGGATTACCTAAAAACAGAATTATCAGCAAAATGCCATGTTCCTGATTTTGAAGACAGAAAAAGTGGCCTCAAGGCATTTAATCTTGGTGGCCTTAAGATACTGGAAAATGAAGCAAAACATACTCGTTTAGAATTTTCCAAAAGAAACGTGTCCAGTTGATGTTCTGAATTTAGTTCAGTAAGACCTGTGTTGACTGCTAAGGTAAGGGACTATAAGATAATAAAACTGTTATTCTACGCTATAAACTAGCTTAAAATAAACTGCATTATTTAAGCTATAAATTTGTGATCAGTTCCTACCATAGCAGTAGAAAATGAATACACTTCTGTAGGTTGACACAGGAGAATTACAGGTTCAAAGACAGCCTCAGCAATTGAGAGAGACCTTCAGCACCTTAGCGAGACCTTGTTTTAAAATAAAATGAATTTAAAAATTAATAAAGAATGCTGAGAGTGTAGCTCAGATGTAGAATGCCTCTGAGTTCAATCCTTCACTCTCACTCCCCCCAAAAAGAAAGCTAATGCATATCATTTTTTATTATTTCTTCTTCATATGAAGAGGTGATTAGAATAAAGTTCTTCAAGACCTTTCCAGAACTTAATTGTCTTATAAACAAGCCCACAATGATAATTTAGGGATGTTAGTCTTCATTGTAGTTAAATGATAAGATAAATGCTCATTGTGTGTTATGTGAGAGTATAGTCATTCATGTGTCTTTTAATTATTTACCTGAACTAAACCCAGACTGCTGAGACCAGCTGTTTTTAGAAGGCAGAATACAAACTTTGTTAGTCACCTTACTTTTCTCTCTAGCTTCCAATATTAGGGAGAGCATACGATTTTTTACTTTTTGTGACTGACTAATCTCACTTAACATAATGTTTTCCAGTTCCATCCATTTCCCTGCAAATAACATGATTTTGTTCTTCTTGATAGCTGAGTAAAATTCCATTGTGTACATATCCCATAGTTTTGTAATCCACTTACCTGTTGATGGACATATTGGCAAAGCAATGTGGACATATTAATGCCTCTGAACTGTACATTTAAAAATTGCTAAAACTGTAAATTTTATGTTATGTATCTTTTACTACAACAAAATGCTTCACAAAAATGACAAGAAGGAATAAACCAAAAGTTAAGGGTGCTTGTATTTGGAAAGACTTTGTATGATTTTTTTCCCCTAGTTTTCTGTATTTCCCAAAATGTATATGAGAAATATGTTTAAATCATCATGTAAAATCCAATAAACTTTAAAAAAAAAAAGAAAGAAGTTTCACTGACTGTATGTGTGGGTGTAATTTTTTCAAGCTTTCCTCCTACAAAATTGGACTCTGACCACTTCACTTCTGCCTAGGAATCAGAAAATCACTCCCTCTTTATGGGTTAGTAATATATTTTAATATGAAAGAGATAGGGAATGCATTTTTTCAGTCATGATGTATTTGCCCATTCTATTGGAAATATCTCATTGGATGCAGACTTCCCATGCCTGTAATAAATCTTTCTTATCATTATCCCTTGTTTCTTGTAATTATTAACATGAAACCAAAAGAATCTTGCTTTTTCAAACCTCCAAGTATCCACTTACCATTCAGAGTTAACTCTTAAGTTATTTACAATACCCATATCCCTTATTTTCTTAGTTCTCCAGAGAAGAAGTTGATTTCCAAAAATTATTTACCCTCTATAAAAGTATTCATTTGCAGCTTTTAAAACTACAAGTGTGGCCCCTTTGGTTCCTAGCCTACTGCTGACACACACACATTTTCAATAGAGGCAATAAAATTCAAATGCTTTGTGTGATTCAGAATGTAATTTTCATGGCAATAACATACCTAATGAGTATGCTAATAACTTCTGTAAGTTAAAAAAAGAGTCAAGATGTAAAGTAAGGTGAATAACAAAGTTTGTATTCTGCCTTCTAAAAATAGCTGGTCTCAGCAGTCTGGGCTTAGTTCAGGTAAATAATTAAAAGGCACATGAATGACTATACTCTCACATAACACACAATGAGCATTTATCTTATCATTTAACTACAGATTGTACTAAAACTAGAATACACTATCCATTTAATATTTTTATTCATTGGTGCTTATTAACACATCTAGAATTGCATTATTTCCATTAATATTATCTGTGTTAAGCCCTGGAGAAAGAATATTAACAACATAAAAGGATAACATTGCAAAACTTAGTATCTATATTTGGCTTCCTGAATCATTCTAGTCAGTTATCATTGTGTTCGACATAGGTCCTGCACCAACAGGAGTCAATGTGGCCTGACACAATAGCTACTGCCTGTTCTGAAGTGGACAATGCTAAATTAAACCTACTTAGATATATTTAAGAGCAACAACCAGATTCAGTAAAACATGCAGGAAAATTCTTCGCAGTGAGTGAAGGATTTTGTGAAAAATAACAATTTCTTTCCTTTTTTTTTTTTTTGTGGCACTGGGGATTGAACTCAGGGGCATTCTACCTCAGAGCTATACCCCCAGCCCTATTTTTTATTCATTATTTTGAAACCGGGTCTCACTAAGTTGCGGAGTGCCTCACTAGGTAGCTGAGGCTGGCCTCGAACCCGGATCCTCCGGTCTCAGCCTCCCAAATGTTGGGATTACAAGCATGCGACACCACACCTGGCAAAAATAACAATTTCCATGTCAGGTTGTAGGAACAGGATTACTACATAGAAATATAATAAGAAAAATTTTGTTTATAAACTATTACATTTTATTTATTCATTAACTTATTTTAAAATGTATTCTGAGAGTCTATGATTTGCCAGACATTGAAGTTCATACAGGCAATGAAGCTCTAAGAATTTTTCAATAATGTTCATGGGAAGAGAATCAATATCAAGAGGTTAGAGATGAGAACACTTAAAATCTACTCTGTTAGCATTTTCAAGAATCCAATAGCAGCTAGATATGGCAGCATATGCTTGTAATCCCTGTATTTGAGAGGCTGAGACAGGAGGATTGTAGATTCCAAGTAGCATCAGCAATTTATCGAGGCCCTCAATAAATTAGTGAGACCCTGTTTAAAAACAAACAAACAAAAAAAAGCAAACATAAAATGGGCCTGGGAGTGTAGTTCAGAGGTAGAATGCCCCTGGTTTCAATCCCAAAACCACAGAAAAAAAGAATATAATATATTTTTATTAACTATGGTCACCATGTTGTACAATAGATGTTATTAATTTATTTTCTTACGTAACAGAAATCTTGTATCCTCCTCAACGATCTCACATCCCACTCAGACCTCTGATATAACCATTCTAATCTGTTTCCATGACTAAGTGTTTTCACCAGAAAAATCATAAGTATATAATAAAATTCATATGTTAATTAACTTGATTTTGCCATTCCACAATGTATGTATGTATACAAAAACACCATGTTATAAATATGTTTTGTTTTTAATAATTTTAATAACTAAATAAGCACAGAGATACAGAAACACTGAAATGATGCAGAAGCTCAGCTAACTTAACAGTAGAATGTGATAGTAACTAGGTATATAAATCAAAGCAAACCAAAATTACCAGGTCTTTTAAAGTATAGTTAATATATTACCTCACATATCCTTTTTGTTTTTCAATAATATTTATGAATATTATAATACTATATATCTAATTCTTCTCTTTTATCATTTGTGTCATTTTTGTTATATATTTTAATTTTACCTATGTTCTGTAATGATGATATTTCCTAATGTGTTTTTTTCTTATTATTCGTGCATTGTAAGCATACATCTTTGTTAGGTACAAATTCTAATGTGTTTTTGGTAAGGATTTTTTTATGATCTATCTCTAGAAAAAAATTCTCTATTTCACTTTTATATTTGAAATATATCTTTTCCAGATACAGAATTTGGGGTTGAGAGGTTTCCTTTTTAGTTTTATTAACTTAGGTCCTTAGGAAGTCACTGTGTTGTCTTCTGACTTAGTTTCTAATGAGAATTCTATCTTGATATTCCATATGCAAAGCATATTATTTCTCTGAATACCTTCAATGTTTCTTATTACCTTAAGTTTAGATCTTTGAATATTATATGCTTAGATTTTTAAGTTAAACTTCACTTGTTAGGGTGTTCAAGTGAGATTTGTTAGGGTGTTCATGTGAGATTTGAGTAATTTTGCTAGTAATTGAGCTGATTTTAGGTTTTAGAGTTGCTATTGTTAGATTTTGTATGTACACCACCTTCTTTAAATTTTTCTAGTGCTATCTTTTACCTAGAACAAGTATTGGTTTACTGGATGTTTTCCTTATGATTCCTGCTTGATCTCTAATTGATGGCTTTTCTTGTGTGACTGAATTTCACTGAAAGTCTCTTACCTTCCCTGTGTTTGATCGCAGTTGCATCTTTTAACTTATTTTTTATTTTTTGTAACTTGTTGGTCTGGAAGTGGAGAGCAGGACAGTGATTCTCTTTCTCCATTAGGCTCAGTTTCAACCTTAGGTAGGACTTTGGTCCTTAGGTCCCAACAACTGATTTGACTGATTTTTTGCCATGACAACTCTCATTGCCCAGTCATAAAAAATAAAAGTTGTGATTTTGACCAGGAATCATCCTACTCTCCACTCCCACCTGCTCCCCCCCCTTTCAGGGACAGAAATGAATATTTACAATTTCCTGGGAGTGACAAGATTATTGTTCTTGCCTGTGAAAACACTGCCGTTCTCTGGGAGAACCCTTCTCCAGTGCCACACCACTGTAGAAGGACCCCTCTGGATTCTAATCTCATACACAGTCTTTTCTGACAGTATGCAGTGTAGTTATAGAAGAGCCTGAGTGTCATGTGTCTATGGCTCCTGATGTTCCAATACACTTGTTCTATGTCACATTCTGCCTCTAGAATTGTGTTCCTAATTTTAGCTGTTTTTTTTCTTTCTTTTATTTTTTTTCTTGCCACTCACTCTGTGTCTCCTCCATCTGGAATCCATAGCTTTTATTCACTGCAGATTATTTGGCTGTCCTTTGACCTCAGTTCTCTGGTGAGTTTGAGAAAAGTTATTATTTTACAGATCACCTCGCTTTCCTAGTTGTCAGTGGAGTATGTAAATTTTCAAGCTTTCTACATCCTAAAGAGATGCCACAGATCATCTGTATTTCTTTCTTATAGTGACAGATCATCTACAAATGTACAGAAAATGTAGTAAATGGTGAATTAAATCTCAGCTTTCTCTATGCTTTGAGAAAATTGGAGGAATCCCAAAAGTTTGATGTTGTCAAGTGAATTGAGAATACATAATAATCTATATATTCTTTAATTCTTAGACCCAGCAAAGCCACTTCTAAAAATGTGTGTGAAGACATGCCTCCAAAAATTCAAATAAGCTAAGTATAATGTTATTTACTAAAATACTAACATTAACACATAATAGTAAATGTTGAGGCCTGACCAAATGCTCATCCATAGGACATTGCTGCTCAAATTTGGTGCATCCACTCTATGGAATATTACATAACCATAAAAATTTGAGCAAGATTTCTATAGAATTATATTAAGGGATATATTAACACATGTAAGTATTATGCTATCTTTTATTTCTGATATCAGGGAAATAGGCATATATATGCATATTTAATCATTTTTCAAAAGAAAACATAAGAAGGATAAACAAATTAAAATGATTCCCAACTGATGGTGACAGAGAATTAGATGAAGGTTTTATGGAATGGATCCAAGAATTCTGGGAAATTTTCTTTCTTATAACTTTGGATTTTATAACATATATTTTTTTATATTCTCGAAATACAAAATTACATCAAAGAGACTGAAGAAGCAACACTGATTTTCAAACTAAGCAGAAATATACGCTTATAGAAAAAACACTTATAAAAAAGCCTTATCTTAATAATCAAAATATAAAGGTATCATGAGATGTAATCCATAGGTGAATGAAGATTATGGGATTTTCCTACAATAAAATACTTTCTAACAATAAAAAGGATCAAGGTATAATGGTATGATGCATGAAATGTCAGAAATGGCTCTCCCAAATATGCTGAAAACAAGAAGCCTGACACAGAAGGGTGCATACAGTATTATTTTATTTGTATAAAAACTTAGAATAGGTAAATCTAGACTATTGTGACAGGAAGCAGATTCATGTCCTACTGATCTGTGATCAATGAAATTGAATAATAAAATTGTATTGATATACTCTTTCTTGTGTTGAAATGTATTGATCTCAGTGGTGGTAATGTGACAGTAATAACACTCACTGAACTATACAGTTAGAACTGGTGCATTTCATTGTATGCAACTTATACCTTGATTTATTGATTTTTAAAGAAAAAAAGCAATTAAACTTAAGAGTGAAATTATAATTTAAAATTTTATTCTCTTAGCTGGACATGGTGGCACATACTTGTAATCCCATTACTTGGGAGGTTGAGCAAGAGGATCACAGGTTAAAGCCAGCCTCAGCAACTTAATGAGGCTCTCAGAAACTTAGTGAGACCCTGTTTCCAAATAAAATATAAAATAGGTCTGGGGGTGTAGGCCAGAAGTAGAAGACCTCTGGGTTCCATCTCTGGCACTACACACAGAAAAAAAATTGTTTTCTTAGAGAAAGGCATACTTTATGAGTGCAACTGCTTACAGTCTAGGAAATAAAGGAATGCATAATGCTTAAAAAGGTACAGGTAGCATTTTTTACTATTCATATTACATAAGTAATTTTCTATGTAGACTATTAGCATATACATTTGACATTATAGAATACAATCACTATTCCTGTGTTTGTGGATATTTTCATTATCTTATTACATGGTGACAATACAAGCAATTCTTTGCTCCCAAAGAGAAATAAAATATTTTATTTTTAATCATATATGTGTCTTTGCATAAACTTTATTGAAGATGCTTTTGAATCTACTTGGTTTTAAGCCAAATTGGTCTGAACCAATATACTTAGTTTCACAGTATTTTTATAGACATCGAACTGAGTGATATTATCCTGAGATTCCAATACATCAAGTAAAAAAATATATCCTTATATAAATCTTTGCCATGTAGTGCATAAAGCTTTGAATACTCATTGACAATCTTTAATATTTCAAAGATAAAAATAAATCTAAAATATTTCATGAGTCTGTGTCCTTCATAGCTATAAAAATCTTCACTGAATAATACAGAACCTCTTCTAATATTTATATTTTTCATCTCATGTTTTGCAACTTAAATTTTTACATTCAATAACTCAATTTGTTTATTTTTTTTTACATTTTTAAAGTATTTTGAGAATCACTGAAAGAATAAGTATATTCCAGGAGGTCATTATTTTTTACTTTTTTTATACTGTAACAGTTTCTTTTTTTTCCTTTGCCTCTAAGGTTACTGATAAAACACACATTAATTGTTATAAAAACATAATATGGAGACTAAATCAATAAACAACATACATGTGCTTAAGTTGAATAAATGTGTAGCTTTTATTGTGAAATTATCCTTTTATTCTAAAGTGGCAGAAACTGCTAAAATTGTAATCTGTGATTACAATACAATATGTTCTCAATTTTAACTTTTTTCATTCAAAAAATAAATAAGTTTTTCTAAGAAACTAAAACAATATAGGTCCATGTACACTAAACAAAATTTCTTAAACTTATTTTGGGTAGATGAACATTAATAATAACAAAAGCAAAAAATGTATACTCATTTTAATGTATTTTTAAACTATTCTTCTCTAATGCCATGCTCTAGTATTTTTCTGAAGAATTTATTTGTACAATCCTATTTTATCACTGTTTTTATAAGACATCTGCATTTTTCTTTAATATCTTGAAATTGCTGGCATCTTCAGTGAATATTTCTGTTAACCATAATATTTTAATAAAACTGTAGAGGTGCTAAGATGTTTAGTGAACTTATTAAGTACTGAGGCTGTCCTCAATCCTGCTATTCTCTTGTCTTAGTCTCTCAAGTACTGAGATTACAAGCATGCTCTGCTATGCCCAGCTTCTCCCTCTTTTTTGATTACAATATATCTTTGACCACATAAAGTGCCAAGTTCTGCAAAAATCCTTAACCATTTAATCTTCCCATATAAGAAGCAACAAAAGGCAAGGACCCCTTCTCTTAAATACCCTGCAGAACAATCACCTCTTTAGATTTAGGTTGAAACAAATCTTTATTTAGCATCACATTGAATCTCACTGTGATGTATAATTTCAATGAATTAATAGCTAACTGAAAATTATCTTTCTTTTAAATACTAAAAAAATAAAGTAGCTCAAGCCACTGCTGGAAAGTTGAGGGAGAGGGAGGATGGTGGCTTTTCCTTTTTCATCCTATCATCTGTCATCATTCCAAAGAAGATTAAAGCTGGCTCATGTCTCTTATTAACTTCAAACAAGGTGGAAGATAGCTCAAAGTGCATCCAAGGAAACTTAATTAGAAGGCATGAGACCTTCTGCTGGACCAATCAGGGCAGGGAGGGCAGAAGCAATTGGTTCTGGACCAGTACAACAAGTGATGCTATGAAAGAAAAGTGGCAGGGGCTGGGGTTGGGGAGAATTCATTTTATTTTTTTAAACTTGGCTATGTCAATGAATATTAAGAATTTTTTTTGAAAAATAATGATTCTGTGATGAACAGAATTTATAAGCTGTATCAATGAACATATTTTTAAAGATATACCAATGGTAAAAACTGAAATATATAAGACTGAAATTTCCAATATATAAAAGCACATTTCCTTATATATAAACTCTAAAGTTAGTTGACAATTTAGAAGGTGATGTGAATGCAATTTTCAAGTAATTTTTTTTTTTTTTTTGTACTTGGGATTGAACTCAGAGGCATTCTAATTTCAAGCTACATACGTGGCACTCTTTTTTTTTTTTTTTTTTAACAGTGTCTTGCTAAGTTGCTGAGAGCTTCACTAAATTGCTAAGGCTGATCTCAAACTTGCAATCCTCCTGCCTCACCCTCCTAAGTACTGGGATTAAAGGCATATGCCACCATGACAGGCTTAAGTGACTTTTTTAAACATGAATGCTTCATGGAAATGCTTGCTGAGGTGTGTTCTTAGATTAATATCACATGATAGTGAACTGTTGACTGGATATAGTAATAATCCAATAATATATTTTCTACATCCTCCTATTTCAGATATATTATATAACATCGATATTCATAAAGTAGAACTAAACCTTGTAATATCAATAAATTTTATAAGTGTAGACTATGTAGTCGATAAGGTGTGCTTCTGTATTACTATAGGTAATCATTTCAGGCTCAAAATAATTAGAGACATTTTAAGTCAAAAGTGGAATAATACATATGCCAATTAGCAGGAAATAATAATTTTCCTCAAGTAGATTATAGTTAAGTATTTGGTACACAGATGATTGACTTCACAAAAATAATCATCAAGGCATAATCTGTCTCTCAGCATTTATCAAGCTTTTCCCTCCTTGGTCCATCAGAACTGTGACAGACTTCATGCCCATCTGTCATAATCAATTGAATCTTTTTCAACTGACAGACTAACGCACATGAGGGAATTCCTAGATGATATGATGGCCAGCACTCCCTTCTGTCAGGAAATTGCAAGGTAGATTGAGCGAGGATTCATTTTACCTATGAAAAGTGACTGCGTTTCAGCTCCTCAAGAGCTGCAAAATGGAATTCTTCTGCCCTTATCTATTGTTCTGTCATGTTAAGGAATTTTCACATTTTATTTACAAATCTTATTGCACTTTTGCTTTACTTCTGCGACAGGTGTCTGTCCATCATTTAAGGTGTCTCTTTGTAACGTGGGATAATCAGACCACTTTGACTCAGTCTGAGGAAGGCAAAATCTTCCATTACGTTTCTTCAGCTTAACAATAACATATTGAAGTTATGTAGTGCTCCTTTTATCTTAAAGAGATCATTAGTCTAATAAGAAATAAGTATATAAACAAAATATTACCTTGCAGGGTATTACATGAATCTAAGAACAAATTAATATTTAATAATTCATAGCAGGTGATTAATTCTCTGATGGGTTGGGACAAGTCTTCATGAGAAGCAAAGCATAATTTTTCGACAAAATGAGTATTAATTTGAAAATCAACTGAGTTTTCATTACATGAGTAGGGATATGTTTTCCACCTAATTTATAACACAGTAAAATTAGACTTAGGTATAACCTGAGTTTCCAGTAGGAATGCCCAGATGTTCAACATTAGAATTCAGGCAAAATCTGCTTCGTTTTGTCTGCAACATTTGCTACCTCAAATAGAGGAATAGCTAAACAAATATATATATATTTTTTGTTTGCTATCCCTAAACATCAACATCCTTTAATCTATACTAAACAGGGCATATGTTTTGTGCATACAATGGAATTAAGATGCAGAAAAATTTATGCATAATTTTATCACAAAGCCAGTTGACTCTCTGTTTCATATCACCATCAGTCTAATGCTATACAAGCAATCCTGGTGAAAAATATATCTTGACTGTAGCTGTATCTCAGTGAAAAGTGAGTATCTGTTTAGTGTGAAGCTGAATGTGTGCAGTAGCAATGGCATTCTGGTAGCTGTCAGTGTGGAGAAATTTTCGTGGGGCTTCAACTTTTTCAACTTTTAATGTGTTCTAAGGAATGTTACATAATGGGAGTATACTTCTTTTAATACATTTTATTTGCTCTTTTATATCTGTACTTTATTAGACAATAGTGATATTTTACTTTTGCTTAGTTGTGGCAAATGCTGCTTTTGATACCCATTTAGCCTTTAGGAAAGAATATTTTATTAGATGCCTCTCTCAT
Source organism: Graphiurus murinus (assembly GCA_004027655.1). NCBI lineage: Eukaryota > Metazoa > Chordata > Mammalia > Rodentia > Gliridae > Graphiurus > Graphiurus murinus. The sequence continues at coordinate 9,344 of PVLC010022168.1, read as the reverse complement.
ATTAAGGAAAAGGTACAGGCTATCAGAAGTATACCCAAGGGTCCTGGACTTCGCCATCTGCACTATTTGACCTGTGAGCATAAATGATGTTTCCCAATATCTATTGTCTTCATGACATTTTCAGAATGCTCTCCAACTTGCTAGGAAAAAGTTGATTCTGTGGTGCAGTGTTGTCCCTAGATTTAGCTGATAACACAGTTCCCTGCCTGAGAAGTGTTTGACACAAAGACCAACACAATTTTAATTACATACTTTTAATAATGTAAAATTCCATCAGGAATTAATTTCAATTCATTGCATGAACTATTTATTCAGTTATTTTCACATAATATAATTATCATTATTGTTCTCATTCATTTCTGAATTCTCTATTTTTTTCTGACTTGCTTATCTAATTATCTATGCTAAAATCATATTGATTTGAAGATGCTAATTAAAATATTTTAATATCTGGCATGGCAATTATATTTTTAATTTTTAACTAGCATTGACTTATTAGCTGGTATTTACAATGTCATATGAAATTTGATGCAAGTTTATAATACAAAACCAAAAATTCATTAGAATAATCTTTGGACTCAAAATATTTTTAAATGTATGCATTAATTTGGGTAAAAGTAACATTTCATGATATTAAGGCTTACTGATTTAAGATAATAATTACATATTTTTATCTGTGCTTAACATTGTCTTGTAGACATGGTATGGGTTGCGGCACATCCCTGAGGTAGAATAATAGGACACGTTTTCAATGGAGAATTTAAAAGCAAGAATAAAACTAATGAAAAGTAGGGATGCTTTAAATAATCATTATGTTGTGAAATTTCTAAATCAGCATCAGTGACAAAATACCTATATCTTATCTGTTATGATTATTTCTTTTGTCTACATACTTCCTTCATCCATATGTCTGGCATTTAGAATTTATTTAAAATTTATAATTTTCTCTTTTTATTTGTAATTGTTGCTTATCTATAATTAATAAAAATTTTATATATGTATGGTATGTAACATAATGTTTTAACATATATTATAAAATGGTTAAATTCAGCTACTTAACATATGCATAATCTCAACTCGTATTTTTTGGTAAAAACACTTAAAATCTAATCTCTCAGAAATTTTTAAGTATATCATTTATTGTTATTAACTAGCTGCCATGATGTACAATAGATCTCTTGAGCATTTTCTCTGACAACCAAAATCTTTTATCCTTTGATGAATACCTCCCCACCATATCTGTCTCGCAATCTCTAATAGCCACCACTTTATTCTCTTTTCCTATGAGTTTGACTTTTTTACTTTCTACATATAAAGTGAGATCATGCAACATTTGTATTACTGTGCCTCTCTTATTATACTTATCATAATGTCCTCCAGGTTCTGCTATATTATCACACAAAAATAACAGGATTTCCTTTTTATTTTTTTAAAGACTGAATAGTATACCATGTGTTTGTGTGTGACAATTCTTTATTCGTTTGTTGGTCAAAACTTTTGTTGATTTTACATCTCAGCTATTGTGAATAATATTGCAATGAACATGAAGGTACAAGTATCTTCTTGACACCCTAATTTTATTTTCTTAGAATATATATCCAGTAGTAGGATTTCTGGATCATATGGCAGTGCTATTTTTAACATTTTGAGCAACCTCCCTATTGTTTTCATAATGGCTGTACCAATTGACATTCCCACCTACAATATGCAAAGGTTTTCTCCACATCTTCATGGATATTTGTTATCTTTTATCTTTGAGTATGTGTGTTTGGGGAGGGGGAATGGTACTAGGGATTGAACCCAGAGGCATTCTATATCTGAACTATACTCCTAGCCCTAATTTTTAGTTTTTATTTGGAATCAGGGTCTTGTTAAGGTACTGAGGGCCTCACTAAATTGTTGAGGGCTTCGCTAAATTGTTGCAATTTTCCTATCTTAGCCTCCTAAATACTGGGATTACAGGCTTCTCTATGCTTATAGGGTTATAACTGAACTCTCTTTATTGATACTTAAGTTTAAAACTTTAAACTTTTTTGAGTGAATTTTATGTAACTGTGAGATGCATTCTATGCCAGCTTCAGCAACGTAGTGAAGCCCTTAGTAGCTTAGTGAGGCCTTGTTTCAAAATAAAAAAAAATATTAAATAGGGCTGGGGAGGGGTTCTGTGTAGCTAGGGGGTAAAATGTACCTGGGTTCAGCCTTTAGTACCAAAAATAAATAAATAAATAATAAAATAAGTAGAATTCAGCCATAAAATAAGTTTTTAGTATGATTTTTAAGAATAGAATTCCAATAGGCTTCACAGTTATTTCTGTGGTAATTGATTTATCAAGGTCTTTGTCCTTATTGGGTTAATTATGGTAGTTTACTGCTAAGCAATACTTTATTTCATTCAGGTTGTTTTTCTTTTTGCTCTAAAGTTGAAGATTATATTACCTTAAAATCTATGAATTTAGCCGGGCATATGGCGCACGCTTGTAATCCCAGCATTTGGGAGGATGAAACAGAGGATTCGGGTTTGCGGTCAGCCTCAGCTACCTAGTGAGGCACTCCGCAACTTAGTGAGACCCTGTTTCAAAATAAAGTATAAAAATAGGGCTGGGGGGTATAGCTTGGAGGTAGAATGCCCCTGAGTTCAATTCCCAGTACCGCAAACAAACAAACAAAAAATTTGCTATGTATAATATTCTTTTATTCTTAAAATGTAATGCTTTGATTTATCTCTATTTTTAATCAGGCACATAAACCAACTTTTGATGAATTTATTCTTTCCAATATGCTTGTTTCTATTTCATTATTCTCATGTCAACTTTAACCATTGTAAATTTATACTTTCTTTTCTGTAAATTTTTTGTTTTGTTCTTTCTTAAAACAAATGTTAAGATGTTTTCTTCCTTATGAATGAAGGCATACAATGACACACATACTCATACCAACTTAAAATGATGGATTCGTTCAGATATACCATTAGGGAGAAGCTTCTCTTGAATAAAATATATTTCCCCATAGTATGTCCTAACCCTAGTACCTGTAAATGTGACCTCATTTGGAAACAAAGTCATTCCAGATAAAATCAAGTTAAGATGAGGTCTTAGAGTAAGTTCTAATCCAATATGATAGAATATTTATAAGAAGATGAAAATACTAAGTGAAGACACACAGAGAAAAAAATGGTACATGATCACAGAGGCAGTGCTATATTTGAAGTGCTATAGCTGAAAGCTTAGGACTACTAAGAATTACTGGCAAGCCACTAGAAGCTAGGAAGAGGCAAGGAGGAGTCACTCTTGCAGGATTCAAATGAATCTTGGCTTTGACAGTACTTTATATTTTTTACATTTTTTTAACGTCTTCCACAACTGTAAGACGTTGTATTTCTATTGATATAAGCCATTCAATTTTGGTATTTTGTCACAGCAGCCACAGCAAACTAACACACACACCCAAGCAAGCAAGCAAATAAAATATGCCTCACATGGTTTTTCAATTACTATATTATGATTGAATAATAATGCTAGTGCCCATTTAGTATAGGTGACACGATTTCAGAAAGTCTTGATATATATTGTTTAAAATAGGTTCCCAGAGCATAGGTTCTTATCATGAGACATCTTTATTCTTTGTGTGTGTGTGTGTGTGCGTGTGTGTGTGTCTGTTAATTATGGGATATGAGTAAGAGTTTCCTGTCACTTTTTAGCAACTGAGAATTAGAATCACCCACACAGGATTTATTTCAAACTGCTTATGGATTCAAGAGTATCCCCCAGTTTCAGTAAAGATGAAAAATCACAGCTTGTTTTGCTTGATTTGGTCATATCTTTAGGTTTTTTGATGTGGAAATTGTACAATATCTTCATAATCTTTTTAATATGCTTTTATTGTTGCCTTGTATTATACATTACATATAATACATATTGAGGTTCAGTATGATAAGAACACGTGCATACAGCACTTGGTGTATTTCTCTCAGAGTCTTACGCTGCTCCCTCACCTTCCCTGTTCATAATACAGAAACTGGTATTGATGACTTCACATATGAACATAGGATTGTTTGAACTGTTTCCTTCATCAACACTCTGCTCCCTCTTCTCTTCCTGACCCCCTCTTCAAAAGCCCCTTCCACTATTCTACTGTTACCTCTCCTCATTTATCTGAAGTCCTTTTTGTTTCTCATTAACTCTCCAGTTTCCACATATAAAAAAGCTGTTTGACGGGGGGAAGTATAAACTTGTTTACATTTATAACTTTAACACCTAAAAAAAGGGTACTTGGAACATTGTAAGAATAAAATGAGAGATATTAAAGGAATCGATGCTATTCATTCACTATTTCATGTAATAACAAAGATGTGAAAGAAGAAGAAATTAATCAAAGATATAAGTATCAGACTATTTCATATGGCCTTTCATTATACAAAGGCATAGTACAGAATTCTTGAGATAAAACATAAAACATCCAGTATTAGATAAAATGAATAATTTTTTTTTTTGGTACTAGTATTGAAACCAGTGACATTCTACCTCAAGACTACACTTCTACCCATTTTATGTTTTGGAACAGGGTCTTGCTTTAGGGTCTCCAAATATTTTTGAGGCTGGCCGCCAACTTGCAATGCTCTTAGTCTGAGCCTCTCAAATACTGGGTTATATGTGTGTGCCACCATGCCCAGCTCAGGTTGCTATGTTTAAAGGACACTTTAATATTTGTTCCTGAGGAGGGAGGTATATATCCTTAATAACTTCTTATGAGTTCTGAATTTTTACTTAAAACATTTTAGAGCAATAGTGTCTACATTGCCATTGAGAAATAGGATATAAAATTCAAGTTTCATTTCTATTACTCTTGATGCATTAGTGTTTTCCAGTTAATTAAACAGGCCAGTGACCATATTCATCCATGACTGATGTGAAGACAGAATTTGGTTTTATAATTCTTGAGGAATAAATGATAGCAATCTATGAAACCCACTGAGCGTATAGATAGAATCAGAATAAACAAATTGCACTCTGTGCCATCCGTTAATGACCTAGTAGCTAGGAAGGAAACCCATTTTTATAGCTAGGTCTTAGGGACTTGCCTTAAAATGAAATAAAGAATACTTGTGTAGACAAATGACATCTATTTTAATAATTATTTTCATTTCTTGTCCTTCTTCCAAAAATATTAAAAATCTGAATTCAACACTATCTGTAAGTTCTTGACTATATGTTATAAAAATTACTGGCCACAAATAGTTGGAGTTCGTGTCCAAATTTCACAAATGGAATATATGAGAAAAATAAAGGAATGCATAAGTTAGATTTTCCAAGAGAGTGACTGGAAACCCAGAACACAAAATTCTCTGAACTATCAGTTATATAATTATAAGTTTAAACACCACTATTTTAATGAGGTTGTGATTATTCCTCTGTCAACACTGTTTTCCACTAGTTTTTCACTAGTTGAGAGAGAGGAATGTGATCTAGGTTCAGCCAGACAGATGTTTTGACCTAAAAAAGTGTGAATCTGGAATTTACTGATGCTGGAATAGAACGGATTCATCTAGTGAAAATGCACTTTTGAAGACTGGTATGAATCTTGGACCTTTCCAGTTACCTTGTTATTTCTCATTATTATTCTTCAATTCTTTTTTTTTTAATTTTCTATATTATATTATTTCAATTAAAATGTGTTTTTCTCAGTAAGTTATCCAGAATCTGTTTCTGTTGATTCATGTAAATAAGTCTCTTTGACCCAATTTGTAATGAGATTGTTCTCTAGCAAAATAGTTTTTGTTTCTGTTTTTATTTTTTCTGTCTTGAGGGAAGATATTGTTAAGAAGAACCTAATATTCTAGACATATATCTAAGTGGCTACGTTTCTCTTTCCCCTGAAAGGAGAAATTTCCCTAGTCTTCACTGTGAGAACTTGGCAATACTCTGAAGTTAAGTCTTAACAGAAATTGGTGTCCCTATACAATGGGAACCTCTGGAAATTTTAGCTCAAACTATCCACAACAACCTTTGATTTCTCTTTAGGATTTCTTACCCCCTATTATGGTTGAGGTGATACTTTTCTTTCTGAGCTTCTACTAAGATAAATTCAGATACTCTATATCTACCTGTCTCCCTCTTTGATTTGATGAGCTGTGGTTTGTTTTTGTTCTGTGACCACAGACAGATCTATGATATATTAAGAAGAGCTGTTGGTTTTCAGTTTATTCACCTTTTTTTTCTTCTAAGGATAGAAGTGAAGATTCTTGAAATCTTTTCATGTCAAATTAGACAAGAGAAAAGGAGAAATATAGTGGGAAAGTAAAAATAAATAAGTGCAAGGAAAAAACACAGAAAACAGTTAAAAATATGGTAGATATTAATCGAAGTTTGTCATCATCACTTTTAATATCAATACTCTAGATATAGCAAATAAAAAGTACTTTAAATACAATGCTGCAAATACTTAAAGGGATGGGTGAAATTTGCCATGCTGACACTAATAGAAAGTTATTTGAAGTAGATGCATTAATTTCAAACAAAGCAAACTTCAGAATAAGGAAAATGTATTGTAATGAAGAGCATTACAGAATGATAAAGGGGTCAATAGTAAAGGATCAAGGAAAATGCATAACAGTTCTTAATATCTGTGTGACTAATATAACTAATATATGTGAGACAAATAATAGAAATGCAAGGAAAAAAAGATGAATCCTCTATTATAGTTGGAGATTTCAAAACCTCTTTCAATAATTGTGACATGCAAGAGGCAGAAAATCAGTAAGACATATTTGATTTGAGGAATACCACTAATCACTATGATTTAATTGATGCCTACATAATATTTCACACAGCATGAGTACTAAGTTGGGAGTTAATAATGCTGTACTTTCTTCATATAATATAAAACAGTAAATTTTATTTTTAAAATATCAATTAAAATATTAACCGACTAGTCAATTTTTATGGAATTTCTGAACAACTTTTTCTAAAAGAACATCTTAAAACTTTCTGTTGTTATACTTCTAGATTCCATACTGCTTAATATTTCTTTCTAGATATTCAAGACACAGTTCTCATGATTGTATTTATGAAGCAGGGACACGAAAAGAGTAATATTAACTTGTAATCTGAGAAGTCATTATCATCATAATAGATCATTAGTTAAATATAATACTGTTTCTCAATGTGGACTGAGAGCATGTTTTATGCTATATTTTTGCATTTCTGGGCATGACCCAGGGTTTTGTGCAAGTTTATCAAGCCCTCTACCACTGAGATAATATCTCAGATGGACAATGATTCTTGAGGACTGCTTTTACTGATCTTATTATAGAGAAGAAACTGATGAAGGATAATTCTAGGTATCCAGACTGCTTACCATAGTACATGGTATACAAAGGTTACTCAATAAAAGCTTCATGAATGAATAAGTGAATGAATTAATAAGCTGTATAGTAAAATTGGTACAGTGAGAGATTATTTTTCTTCACTCCTATCTTAGATCATTACTCTTAAGGGTTTCACAATTTGGCTAAATTTATTATAATAATACACATGAAAACACATATGCATCTGCCAGTTAGGACTTTTGCACTGATACAAAATAATTATATTTAATATCACATTACTACAACTAAATCTGGAATTGAATTTCACCGTCTTCCAATAATTAATGCACTTGGGTTCTTTAACCTGATGCAATGCCATAAAATGTTACTGTTTGGTCTACTACTGGAATAAATACAACCAAAATATGAGTAGAGTAGCACAATCACTATAAAATTCAATTCTGTCTATAATTTCATATGGTATTATCAATTTGCTTACTGATTATAAGCTATCTAAATTCAACAACAGAGAAAAACTAAGGTGATATTATGTTATGCTCAAAATATCCAAGATATAAAATTTGGTGTAAAAAACTGAAGCAAAAACAAAATTATTGTGGAAAAATAAGACAGAATAGAGCATAAAATACATATAATGAAATTCTCCATGCTTGAAAAATCATCCATATGCCACCCCAAATTTTTGCATTTGGATCAGACAGACTTTGGATACAGCCAATTGACCACTGTGATACTCTATACCACACTGCAGAAAAATTTATCAGGAAAAGTATAAGGATTCATGAATAATCAGTCACTTATTTGATCAAGGCTATTAATATACGTATTTGATTACTTCATTTTTGTGTGTTGCTGACACTTACTTTCTTAGATGCTTTTAAGAAAAAACATGTAAGTGCCGTGTACATTTATGCCTCTATCAGCTTGTACCACATTAAGATGTATGATTACAATGCACCAATAAAGAAAAATAAATATATATTAAAAAAAGAAAATATGTAAATAGTAAATATAGTCACCCTGTTGTGCAATACTCAAACATAAATATTTCAAAAGCATGTTGCCTAAGATAAAAATATATATTCTATTTGTCAATTGAAATTAAATTATCTTGGTTATAAATATAAGCAAATATCTCTAAATAGTTTACAAATTTGAATTGTACTTAATCAGACTTTAATTTTTAAAAATTAAAGAGTAATTTAAAGTACACATTAATGTATACATCCCTAAAATATATTTATAATAGGAAGCATATTTTTTATATCTGATCTCTAACACACATAACATGATCAAGAAAGGGTATTAACAAACAACTGAGAAGTAGTTCTGATAGTTTTCAGGAGGTAACTTCTGAATATTTGCATTCGTTTTTCTTTTGATGATAAAATTATTTATTCACTTACAAAATGAATAGCAATGAGTATCCTCAATTTTAGCTGTTATGATTCACTTTACACTTGAAAATTTAGATAATTCTCTTGTGTTTCTGAGTAATTTTGTTATATTTGATGCCATTTCTTTGTTTATTTTCTCCTTCTGCAGGTTCTAGAGATAATTTGCTAGTTAAAATTGATGTTGTATTATGAAATTATGTGGATACTTTCCACTACATCTCTTCAGGATTCAGGTCAGAACATTTTCAATTTGTCTCCGACTCCTGACAACCGAGTTTCCCAAGCATAATGCAGTTGAGCATCAAGTATATGGAAAATGTAAATGTTAAAAGAATTTAAAATGTGCATTAGGCACATGTGTACTTTCACAAATATGTCAAAGTCAATCACTAAACTGAACTTGAGAAGGAGGGAGGGCGAGGGAGTGGGGTGGGAATTGGGGAAGGGGTTAAATGAGAAATGTGTGCATATATGCCTTTATCAGTTTGTACCTAACAAAGATGTATGATTACAATGCACCAATTAATATAAAAAATAAAAAATAAATAAAAATTAAAAATAAAGGAAATGACTAAGATTAAAAAATTTAAAATGGAGATAAATGCTGAAATACAGTTTAGTAT
>PVLC010022167.1:0-27107 GCA_004027655.1 Graphiurus murinus | reverse complement strand
AAAAAAAAAAAAAAAAAAAAAAAAAAAAAACCAAAAAGGCACAGGGTGGCAAAATGGATCAAAACCCAGAATCCATCTAATATGCTGCCTGCAAGAAACACACCTTACAAGCAAAGATTCCCACAAACTAAAGGTGAAGGGCTGGAGTAAGATAATCCATGCCATTGGAACTCGGAGACAAGCAGGAGTAGCAACTATGATATCAGATAAACTAGACTGCAAGCCATACTTATACTCTACACTACCTCAGCCCAAACCATTGTTATCTTTTACCTGGATTACTACAATAGCCCTCTAAATACTATTCCTCTTGTTCTCTTGCTTTCTTTCAGTTCAATCTCCACATATGAACTAAATTATTCCTTTAAAAACATTGGTTGAATTATGTAATTTTTTCTGCTGCAGAAAACATTGGCTGCTCAGTTCATACATCATCTAAGGTTTTCTATGATGAATGATGTTCTACATGATTGGACACATGCCACCTATATGAACTCATCTCTAATCAGTCTCCCTGTCCTTCATTCTTCTTTAGCCACAACAGTTTCTCAGCTATTCCTCAAATATGCTGTGCTATCTTAGCAAAAACATTTTGCAGTTATTCCTATAGCTCTTCTTCCCTCATTGTTAGAATATTTCTCACCCATAGCAGAGTTGCACTTATTTATATGTTACTCAGAAACACTCCACTGGGTAATGCAGTCAGAGAACTACAAGTTTCAACTGAAATAATGACTATAAAGTATAAGCAATTAAACAAGTTAAAATTGTTAAGGCTCAACATGTTTTAATTGAGATCAGAGTTAGATGCCTGTTATTTTCTTTGACAGTATTAAATAGGTTAAGAAAAAAATCTGAAAATATTTAGTGGATATGTAAATGGATGAGGACTCAGTTATTGACTAAGATAACAAATTAGTAAAAAAAAAAAGTTAGTAATTCATTTTTGAAATAATATCTCTGTTAGTCTAATTTCTGGATATTATCATATAAGTGTCATGAGATGGTAAAGTGAAACATTTAAAACTGATTGGCAAACAGTTTTTGTAAAGGGAAAGATAATAAATATTTCAGCGGGATGTGGTGGTGCATGCCTGTAATCCAAGTACTTGGGAGGCTGAGACAGAAGAATCGCAGGTTTAAGGCCAACCTCAGCAATTTAACAAAGTCCTCAACAACTTAATGAGGCTTTGTTTCAAATTGAAAAATAAATGGATCTGGGGTGTAGCTGAGAGGTAAAACATGTTTGGGCTCCCTTCAGTAACTTCCTCCCCACCACCACACACACATATTTTTAGCTTTGAGGGCCATAAAGTCTCTGTCGCAACTAACTATGTCACTGTGCAAATATAGGCATGAACAACACATAAAAATAGGTATGACTTTTTTTTACCAAAAGAGGGAGTAGTTAGGATTTGGCCTATAGTTCGAATACAAAACATGGTAACTGTTATTTGCGTCAGAGAGAATGTTTCAATGCAGTAGTTAAAAAAAAAAAAAAAAAAACTACTCAAATAAATTGGACACAAAAGGTCATATGGAACTTCCAATTTCTGATCATGTAGTCTTACTATCCTCATTGATATAATGTATAGTAAATAAAGTTTTAAATTTAAACATATAAAATAACTTCTCATTTTTGGACTTCTATTTATAGAAAGATAGATATATTTTCAAAATATATCTCCCATTAATTACAACTAAAAATCCTAGACATTATATATAAAACAAAATAATAGGACTCTGAAAGGCGAAGAAGACAAATCAGTTAGAGGTGTTGGGACCAGAAAAAAGGGTATGGTGGTAAACTCCATGGGTTTTCTTTTTGCCTGATATGTTCCAGATGGGGTGTTAGAAAAGCAGCAACTTGGAAATACAAACAGACACAGATAAAAATAATCCCAACCAAAGCCTGCTCTCTGCAGCCAAAGGATGAGGAAATAGGCACCTTAGCAAGAAAGAGATCTTTTTAGACAAGAAATAACTGTTTTCCTACAGCCAATGCCAGAGAAATAACAGCAGATCTAACCCTTCTTCCATGACAGAAAAGGCCAAGGAGACAGCTAGACTTCCACCCTCCCTGGCCTTAGCAAAGAGAGCTGGAAGCTTCTACCTCACTGTGCAGTAATGAATGCCCCTTCCCACAGAGGCAGTGGAGACCATGTGGACCATGTACTTTCCTGTGGTTTGGATGTGTCTCCCAAAGTCATGTTGAGAGAACTTAATGCCCAGTGCAACAGTGTTGAGAGGCATGACCTTTTATGGTGATTAGGCTGTAGGGCTCTAACTCATGAATGGATTAATGCCATTGTTGTGAGAGTAGGTTCCTGACAACTTCTCCAGCTCTCCTTCCCTTTCTCCCTTGTTCTTTCCCCTATTTTGTGGTGTCCATATTTTGCTCCCCTTCCTTCCACCATGGGATGAAATAAGACCTCACTAGATGTGGGCCTTTTAACTCTGGACTTCCCAGTGTCCAGAACTGTAGGAATTACACAGTCTCAGGCATTCTGTTATTATAGAATGAAATGGACTAAGACAGTCTTTTGTTACCCTTTTCTCTCCTCACTGGAGTGTTATCAGAGGAGAACTAGTAAAGAATCATGATTTTTCCCTACACCAAGTGATAATGAGGCCACTCCTCTGTTGGTGGAGGCTGGAACTCCTGCCCCATCCAACAGTGGGAAAGCTCTCTTACCCTTCCCAGGCAGTGCAGAATCGGCATAGACCTAGAAGAGACCTAGAATTCCCCTCCTACCCAGCAGAGCAAGGAACTCCTCTTTCTCTAGTCTCAGTGGAGGCTGAGTAGGAACTTGGACTTCTCTACTACCTGGTAGTAACAAGACAGCACCACTTTTCTCTGCTGCTACTACTGTGTCAGAGAAAGTCTACTATGAACCGAGGGTCTTATAACATGATACCCCACATATCCAGATTTTGCTTTTAAAAAGTCACATATCTTACCAAGAAATAAGAAAACCACAATTTGAATTTAAAAAGATAATTAATGAGTACACATATTTAGATGATAAATATGTTTGAAATATTTGACAAATGTTTTAAGGCAGAAAATTTTAAAGAAATACTTCAATAATCATTACAAAAATAGTTAAAATGATAGTGAAAGCAAAACGTTTCAGAAAAGAAACAGATAGTCACAGCAAGACAATAGAAAAAGGAGAACCAAATGGGAATTTTAGAACTGAAGCATGTAATAACTTCCATAAAAAACTCAATCAATAGTTTTAATAACAGAATGGTATCCAGGAAAGGATCAGTGAACTGTTAGATAAACAAAAGAAACCCATTGGAACAACAGAGAAAAAGTAGATTTAAATAATTAACAGACCCTCAAGGGCAGGTGGGACAATAGCAAAAGGTTTCACATTCATATCATCACTGTCATAGAAGAAGACCAGAGAAAGGGCAGGACTATAAAGTATTCAAAAACATAACAACTGAAAACTATTGTCTGGAACAATAAGGAACTTTCAAAATTCAAAAGTAAAAACTAGCAAACAATCCAATTTGAATATAAACTCGAGACGATGGCAAAAATTAAAATGAGCTTCAGGAAGCTTAAACTCTCAGCTCAGAGTTGTATGTCAGAATGACCACAAACCAAGAAAAACTCATTCATTCTGGGTAACTTGGAGTGTTTTGAGTTCACATAATTTCTCAGTCAAATCCACCTCCATAGGGCAACTAAGAAAGAGACTGCATGTGATTCAAATGCCTGTCTTTCTGCATACCAATTGCTTTTGTGCCAAATGTTGTATGTGTGTATGTCCCTATCACTCTGAACATCATTACGATGTGAGACTTCAATGCACAAGTAAAAGTATATTAAAAAAACAGTACATCGAAGTGGTATGTTTTCTCCTGGGAACAGTTGCCTTTCAGACATTGTATTTATTGAACATAAAAAAGCAGTGACAATAGAATAAGAATAGTGGTTCCAACCATCACATTTTGATATAACATATTGAGGAAAATTTTACTAAGAAATATTCATTTTATTCGTGACTTGTAAGTTTGGTTGGCACAATTGTAGATTTATATCATCCATATATCAATATAAATGTACACCATTGCTAAGGAATGCGTGGCTGGATAATCCTTATGGGGAACAGCTATTAGCAATGTGCTATTTATCACTGATTTCTTTGGTTAATTTCAGCCATACATTTATTTCTACTGACTGTTTGGCATATAGTAGCTTCTATAAAAGTTGGTGAATCTTAACATGCTTTTTAGGTGTGGCAGTGATATATTTTATTTTTCCTTAAGTCTAGGTCAAGCTATGTAAAGGTCATTCATGTTGTTTAAATGATGTACTGTACTGCTATTTACATGAATGTTTTGTGTAGGTGCTTTAAAGTGTCTTGCATCAGTGATTAGGAGCAACTGAATTATTTTTTTCATGGGACTATATAAAGCATGTAGCTAGGTGATAACTATTGTAGCTTTACAATAGATTTCCTTATTTGAGTGGAAAAAATATCCTTTATGTTATGACACTCACTAGAGGATAGGTTCAAGGATTTTCCAAATATACAGTTGTGATTTTTTCAAGAAACATGACAGACGAATGGTAAATGTTGATATACCCTATACATGACAGTATGAGACTTTTTTATTAAATAATATTGAAGGATTTTTAAATAAAAAATAAGAGTCTATGGGACGTACATTTTTGAATTTCACTATACCAAGCTAAATAATTCCACAAAACCTCTTTGAGAACATTCTCAAGATTAAATTACTTCACATGATTATTTAGAATTCAGTTTTAAACAAAGATTTAGTCAACATACATGCTGATTTCTTTGGTTAATTTCAGCCATATGTTTATTTCTACTATTTGGCATATAGTAGTTGATAGTTTTCTTTATTTATAAAAAATGGTCCAAAGTTGTAAATATCTATCATATATATGATGAAAGTATAAATTTTAAAAAGATAATCACTGTCCCTTACTCATTTTTATATTTCCTTAGGTCTACTCATAGTACTCTCTACCTACTGGATAATATATTTGTAAAATGAATTCATGAGGGTGAATAATGTTCATTTTCCTTGTAACATTTATCCCAGGCTCACCTACCATTAAAAAACTATATTCTGCTTTAATATTTATCATTGGAGCTAAAACTAGCTAACTTATGACTATCTTTTGAGCCTTGATTAAGACAACAACAACAAAACAAGCCACACATGGTGGCACACATCTGTACTCCCAGTATTTAGGAAGCTAAGACAGAAGGATCTTAGGTTCGGGGCCAGGCTCAGCAATTTAGTGAGACCCTCAGCAACTTAGAGAGACCCTGTTTACCTTTTTCAAAAAGAAAAATAGAAAAGAGTCAAAGGATATCTCAGAGGTATAATACCTCTGGGTGGGTTCAATCCCTAGTATACACACACACACACACACACACACACACACACACACACACTCACAAAGTGATGAAGAAAAAAGCCGTCATTGACATCTTAAAACTGTATAGCAAGAACTGAGTGCTGTCTGAAGCTAGCCTGGACCTTATAGCTGTCTGTGTCACTGTCTAGCTGAACATAAACATTCTCAAGGAACATAAACATCAGATAAGTTGTGTCTGAGATCATAACGTGAGACAAAACAGGTTACTTCATAATTTTATCCAAACAGACAGAAACAAGGTCACTGTGTCACCTGCAAACTACCAGACACTCCTCTTTCTCAGCAAACATAAGTAACTGCTTTTTTAAAAAACAATGACAACTTTATCCTCATTCTAGTCAGCTCTCTCTCTCTCTCTCTAGAGAGTATTTATTAAGCCACCCACTTTTTTCCCCTAAAATCACCTCTAAAAAAGATGTGTGCATTACCTGGGGACTAAGAGTTCAAGAGCATCCCTCTTTGGTAAGCTTTTCAGTGCAAAAAAATTGAAAGAACAGAACAGAAGTAGCCATATAACCTCCATCTAGATTCAACTGTTGTTAACATTTTGCTTTGCTTGGTAATCACAAAGACACAAACACACACACTTATTCATATATTCAGTTGAAGGTGCAGTTCTAGGTAGTTAGATATACTTTTCCTAAGAATAAAAATAATTTCCTGAATAACCAAATAACCACAATATCTTTGAGGTAGCAGAATAATCTCTCTCTCTCTCTCTCTCTCTCTCCCTCTCTCTCTCTCTCATTCCATATTCTAATATCCAGGACTTGTGAATAGGTAATTTGGTAATTTACATGGCAAAGAGAAGTTTGCAGATGTGATTAAATTAAAAGCCCTGAAATTATCCTGGATTATCAAGGTGGACCCAATCTAATTATATACATCCTTAAAGGAAAATCTTTCTCTGCTGTGGTCAGAGAGAGATTTGATATGCAGCAGTGATTAGAGAGATGCAGCATTTCTAACATAGGAGATGGTTAAAGAGAACCTCGTGACCATCAGTGATGCTTAAAAGCTGAAAGAGGCGAGGAAATGAATTTTCCCTTAAATCTCCTGAAAAAGAACATAGCACTGTCAATACATTGATTTTAGTTCAGTGAGGCCCATGTCAGATTTCTAACTTCCAAAACTATGAAATAGTAAATTTGTGTTGTTCTGAACCAAATTTGGGGTATTTTTTTATGGCAGCAATGAAAAATAGCACAATGACTTTCATCTGAGAGAAAATGAACAATAATTCTACATAATCGATATATAGTCCACTCAAAAATTTCTTGTCCTCCCAAATGTCTTTGCAGCTTCTCCCAACTCTCAGATCCAGGATCCTGTGAAAGCTTGCTCATTACATCTGGCTGGCATGTCTCTTTAGTCTCTTTTCATCTAGATGGACTTTGTTTTTCTTAACAGTGATTGTTTTATTGAAGAGTCCAGGCCCACTATCTTAGAAAATTTTCTTTATTCTGGATTTGCCTAGGTGCTTTTCACATGATTAGATTCAAGTTAGATAATTTCTTGGCAAGGCTACATTTCAGACAATGATGTATACTTTTTATTGCTTAAGGGCTTGAGGTACATGATGTCAGGTTGTCCCGCTGTTGGTCAGGCTAAATTTGAGTACTTGGTGGAAATGGCGGCTGCCTGATGACTTAATTGTAAAAGCTATGACTTCATAATGGATAAGTCATCTATGGACCAATATTTTGAGAGTTGTGAATGTCCTGTTCTCCATTTTTCACTAATGGCTTTATCATTGATTGATGACTCTTGCCTGCATTAATTATTACATTGGGAGTTGTAAAATGGGTTACTTTTCTCATTGTATGATTCCTTCTAGAATTATTTAGTGGCATACTTTCTAAATACAAGCTTTCTCATTGCCCAGCCATCCCTTCTCCCCTTTCTGTCTCTGTCTCTCATCAGTAAGTTTCCTTAAGTAATTTGTTACGTAGTGTTTATAATCCATAAACCTCTTCAACACTACTATTTTGAATCCCATAAGACTTAGAGAATCTTCTTACTTGCAGGTACAGTAGGATGCTTCCCTTTTACAAGTCTAGCTCCAAATGTGGAATCACACACTTTTTTTTTTGGGAACTGGGGATTGAACCCAGAGGCATTCTACCTTTGAGCTACACCCCCAGTCCTATTTTTTTATTCTTTACTTTGAAACAGGGTTTCACTAAATTGCGGAGGGCCTCACTAAGTAGCTAAGGCTGGCCACGAACCCAGATCCTCCGGTCTCAGCCTCCCAAGTACTGGGATTACAAGCGTGCGCCACCACGCCTAGCTTCGGAATCACACACTTGTGCAAAGGAGAAAGATTTCTGCTTCCTGTTAATGAGAAACAGAATTTATCCAAAATGTGGGTATTAGGTGCCCTCACTACTTCTTGAGATAATACCAGGTTAACTATGTTTTTCTTCCCTATAATGTTCCATCTATGCATGGCCCTAGTCACACCCCATATGTTTTGATATGAAGTATCTCATTATCACTGTTTATAATATTTTCTAAATTTTGATTTTTTTTCCTTTGAGATATAGGAATTTTAGAAGATGATTGCTTGATTTCCAAACCTATGGGAATTTTCTGGCTTTCTTTTTGCTTTTGATTTCTAGATCCATAGCTCTGTGATCAGAAATAATGCTTAGTGTTATTTCAGTCCTTTGAAGAATGCTGAGAGTTGCTTGGCCCAGCATATGGTCGATTTTGCCATGTGCTTGGTGTGAACATGAATAGAATGTGAGTTTGATAGTTTAGATGTAATGTTTATTAGTATTTAAATCAAGTCAACTTTGTTAGTCATGTTGTTCAAATCTTCTTTACCCTTCCTGATTTTTATCTGTGCTATCAGTTACAAAGAGACATGTGTTAAATAGTTCCCAATACTGGGGATCTACTAGTTTTATATGTTTCTGCTTTATATATCTTGAGACAATGTTATTAGACAGACAAAAGTCTAGAATTGCTATATTACCCTAGTAAATTAAATCTTTAATTATGAAAGGTCCCTCTTTATTGATAGTAAAGCTTTTATTGTTTATCAACATAGTCATATCAGCTTTCTTTTAGTGTTTTCGGGGATTATATAGAATTTTTTCATCATTTTAAATATGAAATTTTTAAAAAATTTAAGAATGCCTTTTGCAAAGAGTGGATTTTTAAAAAATTTTTTAAAATCTAGTGATAATCCTTATTAAAGGGAATGTTTAGACCTCTTCCATTTAACTATAACTATTAACATATTTGATTTTTAATCTACATTACTCTCCACTTTCTATTTGTCTACTTCCTTCATGCTCCTTTCCCTTCATTTCTTACCTTTTTATTTATTTGTTTTATTTCTTACCTTTAAAAAGTGTTTTCTTATTACTTATGTTTTCCATTTTGTTTGACCAATAATTATATATCCTTTCAGTGATGATCACATCACTGACTCACTAAAAAGAATATCAGTGCAAACTAATACTTTCAACACTCCCCAGACAATGCAAAGACATTGGGAAATGCTAACTCCATTTATGCTATTCTTGCTTCATGTGTCATTATTACCAAGTATTTAAACTCTATAAAACATTGTTTATTATTCCAGAAATGAATATTTTCCCAGATTTACCCTTATTTATAATCTTCTTCTTCATTCCTTGTGTATCTCTGTGCTACCTTATATATGTTTTAAGCCAGTAAATGCATGTTGATTTATTATAGCAGCAATAGAAAACTAACACAGAGGTTGAGATGACCTGTGTTAGGCACTGATTCTGGATCATAACTGGAACACAGACCTACTCACCAACTATTAATGTTGTTATTGCTGTTTTCATGTATTATTGATGAGATAATTTTGAACGTCCGAGAAAATTTCAAACAGTAACTATAGCCAGAATTGGTCCTGAAATATTGATAAGCTAAAACAATGGGAAGTGCCAGGTAGAAGGAACAATATTGGCAAAAAATATGATAATGAAATAACTCCAGGCTTGTTGAGTAGGAGGTTGTGGAGTCACTTTAGGCACAGTCTTCATTCTGTTGGAAACCTTTGCAGTACGGTTAGTGATGTGTTGGAAACTTTGTTTTTGAAGAGTTTATTCTTGAAGGTAATTAAATTACAAAAGAAAGAGTTCAAGAACAAGGTACTGACTCTAACACTAAAAACATAAACAAAGGAAGTGTAGTGAATGGAGAAAGACCGGGATACATAGGGTAGGAGTCACCTGAGGGCTGGGCCTGTGTCATACTCACTTCTTGGGCACACCTGAGTAATAAGGAAATAAAACATTGAGAGGAAAGCCTTAATAAGAGATGGTTTATGGTTCAATTTAATTGTAAATCCTCCAAGTTCTGGTATAAAATCTAATATCTTCATTTTAGTCTTAGTATCTAGGTCAGTGTTTCCACTAATGGTCAAAGGAAAAATAAGATGTAATCTGAACGGGTTTTATACTTTTATTTCAACCTAATGATACTCTGCAGAGGGGCCAGAATGGGAGATACTTGAATTACCTACAATGATGGGATCATTGAATCTGTACACTTGAGTCAATATAATCTGAGGATTCAGTCTGCATGTTGACAAGCTGTGAATGGATGCTCCAGTGATGGCTATTATTGCCTAGAATCTGAAATCTGAACTTCTTATTCCTTGACCAGTGTCTTCATGTTGTACCAGCTATCTGGTTAGAAGTATTAGGTAACTAATAGTTACCAACACTTTTCTTTTAAGCTACAAATTAAGAAATATATCTACCTCCAACCTTGCCGTTATTATTAATTAGCAAACATTTTTTATGAACATAGATCTTAAGGAGGTAGATAATGAAGAAGTTAAAATATTTGGAATAATTTAGAAAAAAAATAAGATCTTATTTTTGTGTTATCAAGGATTTATATGCTTTTACTTGTTCCAAGCACAAGAATCATGATCTCTTCCCACTCATTAAATTATGATTACATTTGCAGTCTTTCAAGAGTTCCTAAATGTCATGCAGTTTTAATATATTTGTGTGCATGTATATATTTTGGGAAAGGTGTGCCTGCTAATAAATTTAAGACAGCATGGCTGCATTTTATATGGCATGTAACCTCAATACTGTGAAATATTGTCATGGTTACCTGCAAAGCAGCAGGATGTATGTGGGTGAAAGATGAGGTTCAAACAGTGTAAGAATAGGCTTTTTAACAGAAACTGAAGACTATGGACCAAGAGAAGAAAGTGGAGAAAGGTAGGAGGAAGTGTGAGCAGGCCAGAGTTCAAGTGGTTTTACAATAAGGCAATGACTAAATGATTCTTTTTCTGTAGTCATGATCCGATAATTGTTCATTTCAAATGGCTGTATCTTGGAGATTGCTTCCTTTATGGAAGTATCCCAGAACAAATTGGAAGTGAGAGGGAAAATATGTTATGAAAGTAAGAGTATTATTCAAGTGTGTTCATTAGGACACAGTGTCATCCTCTTACTTCTGGCATTTTGAGATTATTGAAACATTTGATAATCTAGTTTGTGAACATTAGAGCATTTATCTAGAATATTGAGTCACTTTTGTGCTTAAGGTGTTTGCAATGAGCAATGATAATTTACTGTTTATAGTCTTCCCAAAACACAAAGATTCGTTCTACAGTTATTAAGTTTTATTGCTTAGATTTGTCAAAATCAAGTTTGATTTGATAATTTACTTGTTTCATTTTGTTTCTTACTTTTCACCAGCTTGCTTAAATAGAAATATACTTCTATATTTTACAGTCCTTTATGAATATACAGGAAAGAGGTAATGACCAGAAGAAACTGTTTTTTTTTTTTAAACCTAGATAACTCAAAAATAAATTCAATAGTGTTCTTTCTAGTCCTTAGCAAGTACCAATCTATGTAGTGGAGCAACAAGAACTAATAGAGTATGATTTCTGCCATTAAACATTTCACAAGAGTGAACAAGAAAAAGGCCACATATGCAAAACAGACAAAAAGATGGACATTATGAGCCCCATGTTAAGCTGAGGAACAAAGGGGTGGGAGTCTATGGAAGCATTAAAAAGAAGTTAAGCTCATACACAAAGATAATTTAAAAGAAAACTATGACACAAGTTTCTTACTATTCCTATGATTAATATGACAATTAATATTTATCTATTTATTTGTGGCACTGGGGATTAAACCCAGGGGCATTTTACCTCTGAGCTATATCTCCAGACCTCTTTTGTTTTTATTTGGAAAAAGGGTCTTGCTAGGTTGATGAGTCTCATTACTTGCTGAAGCTGTCCTTGAACCTGTGATCCTCCTGTCTCAGCCTCCCAAGTACAGGGATTACAGGTGTGTGCCACCATACCCGGCTGACAATTGGTATTTAAAACAATTTTCTCAACATTTTACATAAGAGAAAATATAAAAATAGGAACATTGTGTCACTCAAAATAAGCAACACATCCTTCATGAAAAATTTAGATTCCTTCAATTTGGTGCTTCCAGTTTAACATGTCTACTCCTTTTAAGTGGTCTCATATTAATATTTTATAATGGAAAATTATTTCATTTGTTGCCCTATAGACAAACCCTTTTAAAATACCATATATATATATATATGTATATATATATATGTAAAATTACTCAATAAAATAACAAATTTGTCAAAAATTATGCAACTTAATGAAATAGGATCAGATTTATGAAAATACTATGGCCATAAAGTTTAGTTAACTTTTCCCCCAATAAATATTTTAGTACTCTTATCTCTGCAGTTTGAATTGATGCTCAAATATATAGGAATGAAACTGGTAAGAAGGAAGTCACAGTTTTCTTATGTCCAGAAGAACAGCCGCAAGCTGCAACTGGATGATTTTTCTCCAGGGTCTAATTATAACAGAACCAATTATATTTTATGATGTGCTCATGCCCCTTTACAATTCTACTACATGCCCACAGAATAAGACTGCACATGTATGTATCGGAATTGACTAATATGTATTTCAAATATTGCTTCATCTTATTAATCTTATCAGCAGCACTTTATATCTAAAGGGGAAATGGGAACTATTATGTGCCTAATCTGTCTGTCTGTCTGTCTGTCTCTCTCTCTCTCTCCCTTTCTTTCTTTCTTCTCTCTTTCCCACTCACTCCCTCCTCCCCCCCTCTCTCCCTCCCTTCCTTCTTTCTTTCCTTCTTGTGATTATGATGTGAGCGAAATGCTACCACTTTTTTGACACTAATCATTCCAAGTTGAAAGAAAAAGGAAACAAAAACTTTGAGTGTAGGTATGGGATGAAATCTTTAAAAGTGAAATGTTACTACAGTTTCAAAATTGAAACGAAAAGGCCACTGAAGCATCCTACTTCTAAGCAAGTAAACATAAGTCTCCATAACCCACTAAAGTAAACAGTTTCTAGAATCCCAATTAAAGTGGAGAAGTCCTGCAGGCCCCAAAGTGAGACAGCCACTGTGGACCACACCTAGCCATGACCTGGCCATGTCTTGTTGTGACATCACAAGCAGCCCTTGTGAAGGAGCCTCAAGCTATATATAAAGCCCTGGTCCTGGCTGTTTTTTTGTCCATAAGTACAGGAGCTCTTGATTGGTGATCTGTCAGACTCACAGAGTTTTGGCAGTTTGGTGGCTTTGGATCTGATTTGTTGGTTTGGGCTTTTGGCTTTATTTTTTTGTTTGATTTTGTGTGTGTGTGTGTGTGTGTCTGTGTGTGTGTGTGTGTGTCTGTGTGTGTGTGTGTGTGTGTATGCATGTCGTATGTGGTTTTGTTTGTTTGGGTTTGTTATTTTGTCAAACTTTTGTTGTTTTGTTCTATAGCTAGTATTGTTCATTGCTGTTGTGGTTTTTGATGGACAGTGCTAGAAGAGAGTAGTGAGGCAAGGCCAAGCCTCTTGGCCAGCTCTCTCCATGAGCATACCCTCCAGGGCCATTATAAATTCCTGAAGAACATTGGTGAGGGCAGCTTTGCCCAGGTCAAACTGGCCCACCATACCCTTACCAGGACAGAGATGACTGTGGAAGTTGTGCCTACCATCAGACAGAGGCTCCCTCTCCTTCTAAAAGAAATGGATAGAGTGAAGACCATGGAACACTCAAATGCAGTCCAGCTTTTTCAGACTGTAGACACTACTTGGTGATGAAGCACATGAGCAGAGGAGAGCTGCCCACTGGCGTGCAGGAGGACAAAGTCTGGAGGCTATTTTCACAGGTCCAGTGTGCAGTGCACTACTGTCACAAGGGCATCTTGCACAGGGACTTGAAGCCAGGAAACATCCTGCTGAACAAGGAAGGTAATGTCAAAGTCATAGACTTTGGGCTGAGCTCTGAGGTCACAGCTGGGAAGACTAAGGTGTTTGGTGGCACCCTTCAGTTCTATGCTCCGGAGCCTTATCAGCGGAAATCATATGGCCTCAAGTTGGACATCGGGAACCTGGGTGTCTTACTCTACTTTATGCTCAAGAATTGCCTCCCCTTTAGTGGTACCACCTTTGAGCAGCTGAAGGAGTCAGTTGTGCAGGGAAGGAACAAGGTGCCCTTTCACCTTTTCCCCGATTCACAAATCATCATTGATCAATTGTTGACTGTGGGCATGACCCGGAGGCCCACAGCCAGCCAAATCCTGGGGCACCTGTGGCTGAGCCAGAATGAGATGTAGTCACCAGCTTCTCACAAACCATTCTCCAAACACCTGAACCCCACTATCATGTGAGTCATAGGTTGTCTAGGTTATAACCCACGCCAGACCTGGCTGTCTGTGTTGAAAAGAACATTTGACAACATTATGATCATGTACCTAATTGTCCTACCTTCATCCCCAGCAGATGAGCTCCCTCCTCATTTCCAAACATCCAGGAAGATCCTTGGCCCTCGTACATGACCACCTACTCTATAGGCACAGTCTTTATTGGGCAGTCATATTGGCCAGGGATGGTTCTGGGGTCTGACCAGAAAGATCATCCTTCACCCTAAGAGAACACAGTACCAGGGGAAGCAAGAAATGGGCTGAGGACATAGTTAGAAGCCTGCTATTCCTCGTCTAGTCCCCAGCGCTGATGTTCTCTATGATCAACAGCCCAGCATGGGGATCCTAGTGTTGCTTCCCTAAGATCCCACTCTGGCTTCACCCACTTTGAGGGCAAGTTCAGGTCCTCAGTGCAGGTGGGGATCTTGACGCCATGCCCTGCTGACTTTCTCTCACATACCTGTTCCTCCCTTTCTATACTGAATGGTCCATTTGGCCACAGGTCCTGGCCCACCTCTGTGTCCCTGCATGTGGCATGTCCTTTCTGAGAAACCCACATGCTGGCGCTCACCCAAGCTCACTGGGCTCCCTGAGAGGGAGCAGAAGTAGATCCCTTTGCAGACATCATGGTGCAGCTGGGAAGATGAGACAGGGACCTTATTATCCACAGAACAGATTCCTGTGTTCACAGGCACAAAGGCAGAAGAACACACACAGTCCCACGCATACCTACCTGCTGCTCAGGTGTTAGGATGGCTTCTGAAGGAGGAGGGTCTCGGGAACCCAGGCGTGGGTGTGACCAAAGGAAACTTGGAGGAGCATTATAAACAGAGGGAGCCAGAGATAGGAGCATAGGGGATAGTGAAGCGGCCTGAGCTGCAGAGGGTAGCTGGACCAGCCCTTGTTTCCAGAACAGTCCTTGCTGGTACATTCTGTCTAGGCCTCCGAACTGAAACACCTTACAGCTGGAAGGTTGGATCTTCTTCTACAGGGACCTTCTCTCCTCTTCTGTGAGCTTCAGGCCTTGGCTGGTGGGGCCAGCAGATGCCTCTTCAGTCCCTCACTGTTCCAGGCTTATTTCCACTGACAGCAAAAGGCTGTAGTCATCTGGGTTAATAATTTGATAATTTGGCTTTGGGGGGACTGGTGCACACAAAGACTCTTTAGAATATCTTCTGAGGAAGTTTAGGAGTAGAACTTAGAAGACCACAACCCCAGCAGGCTCCAAAGACTGAGTCAAAATGAGGAGAACCTGGAATGTGTTAGCTTTTCAAGTAATGTCAACTTTACAGCAATATTAGAGAGTAGGCTACCGACTCAAATTAAGCCATGGTTCTCAAAATAAGAACCAATCAAGGTAAATATGTTCAATTAATTGTTCAATTTTTTTTCTTGCAAAACATTACAACTTCTTTTCAGTGTCTCTCCATCTCATTAGTACAAAAAATGAATCTTTTAAGAATAGGAGTCTAAGAGCTCATTTGGAGCTTATTGACCCAAAATCTATAGTATTGTTTTGAACATGCTGTGAACAAAAGCAAATATATCACTGCACACTACATGCTCTCTGGTTCTCATAATTAGAAAAAGATTCAGAGAGCAATATGAACATTTGCAAAAGAAAAAATATTTTCTTATGAGCTTTTGGTGTAACTTCTCTTTAAAGTGGATTAAGCTGTCATTTTTCCCTATAAATAAAACCTTACTGTTTAATGCCAGCTGGTTGTTCCCCCTCAGAATGTAATTTATAATGGAAAGACAATTCTCTTGTTGAAGAATGAGGTTCTTTTCCTTTTTTTATCTTGTTTAATAATGTAAGCCTTCTAATTCTTTCTTTGCCTTTCTAGAACACCAACAAAAAGCATTCCAGGATAACCAGAAGAATATTTTAAGATATATTAATAAATATTTTGCAATAGATTTAGAACCATAATTGTAGAAGAGAATCCAATTAAGTAATACCTCAATTTTAAATGCATTGAGTTTGAGGTACACAGAAGTTCAGTGGTCAAGATCTCTTGTGAGGGTCAGAAACAATAGTAAGATCTTCTGACAAACTTGTTTTTCTTTTTAGTGGTAGGAAAACATTTCAGTCACATTTGGACACATTTTAATTTATTTTTAATATGCTTTCATTGGTGCATTGTAGTCTCACATCATAATAAAGTTCAGAGTGATTACGACATACATGTACTTCATGAGCTTGGACAGTTTTAAAAAGTAGTAACAATCCCTTAGTGATTCTAGGTCAACGGTGTAGACAGAAAACTTAAGTATATCCCCCCCCTAAAAAAACACATTGCAATAATAGTGATAGAATTCTAAAAAAAAAAAAAAATGTATATTACTACCACACCAACAAAGAGAACAGGAAGGGGGCGGGTATCAGCAAAGAGAAGTTTCTTGCAATATATGGAGGACAGAAAGTAGACTAAGAATGCCAACAGATAGGGCAGGCTGTGGGAGTCCATTGTACAATGCCGACAGAGCAAACGAAGAGGAGGGAGTCCAGATTTGAACATGGAAATGTCATGTATTACTGAGCACTCGGCACTTGACACCCCCTCCCAAACCTCCACATGCGGAACAGCCTGCTGCCAGCACATACCCAGCGAAGCCTCCAACAGAGCCCTGTTCTCTAAATAGCCCAATAGAACTCTCTGGTAAGAAAGAAAGGAGCTAATTTGGATGTTGGCATCTCAGTGTAAATCTTCTCTAATTCTGGATTTTAAAGCATACACTGCCTAAACTCCAGGTCCCTGACTCATTACCCTTGAAAGAATCAGACAATATATTCTATTCATATAGAAAAAAAAAAAACCTTTCTTTTCCTCTTATTAATAAATCAATGACCAAGCTATTATTTATGAACTTATAATCAAGATATTTAAAGTTAAAAGTTCAATGTAAAAAAATAAAAAGACTGCCCTAAGGGGAAACCAGGATAATTTACACAACAGAAGATGACTTAAAAAAATTATGTACTTAACAGACTCAGTATCACACACCTGGAATCTCAGTATTTGGGAGGCTGAGACAGAAGGATTGCAGGTTAGAGAGCAGCCTTAGTAACTTAGTGAGACCCTACCAATCTCATTATTATGCATGGTGAGGAGTGGGTAGTGGGGTGGACCTGAAGAGAAACACATCAGTATTTGTGTGTATGCTTATATGTATGACTTTGAAACTTTCTATGATGTATAATTAGAATGCACCAATAAAAGTATTAAAAATAAAAGTTCTATAAGATAAAAAAGTAAAATTTTAAAAATGCTGGGGGTGTAGGTCAGTGGTTCAATGCCCTTGGATTCAATCCTCAGTACCCCCAACCCCGATACACACAATTGTGTACTGTATTTAGATACATTCACTAAGGTATAGCATCCATAAAAAATCATTACAACTAAAAGTAGCAGTTAAAAAATGAAAAGAGTTACTGAAAATAGAATGTATAATTGACAAACATAAATCCTCTATGAAGTTTGAAAGAGTAAAAAGGTTTAAGAATAGAGAGCAAAAGAATGAAGAACAAGAAAAATAAAAAAGATAAGTGATTATTAACTTAATGATCATAATGCTTGAGTAAATGAGGTTCAAGTAGACCAAAGTAGAGAATGGAAAGATGAAAACAGGAGAAATTATCAAAAAAGAAGAAAAAAAAACATACAAAGGAGACAAATGAATGTTCACATTGAAAACTCAAATGGAAGGCTCATGCGAATGAATAAAAAAAGACCTCAAAAGAGATTTCAAAAACTAAGAGTAGGGTATACCCATGCATGAAAAAGTATCCGACTACCTGGGAAGCCAAGACAGGAAGATCACAAGTTCAAGGCCAGTGTGCAGTAATTTATCAAGATGCTGTTTCAAAATAAAATTTAAAAAGAGCTTGGGATGTTGGTCTGAGTCAGAATGCCCCTGGGTTCAATCTGCAATACCAACTAAAAAGAAAATAAATATATGGTTAAAAAGTAGATTGCAGTAACCAAAAACACTGTCAGAAAACAGAAGATGCTTTTCAAAGTGATAGTCAAAAATGTCTTCCTTGAGGAAACCACACTTGTTATAGATTGGATCTATAATGTCCCCCATGTCTGTGTTGAAGACTTGGTCCCCAGTGCAGCAAGGTTCATAGGTGGTACTTTTAGAAAATGAGTGGGGTCATGAGGGCTCTAATTTCATCAGTGGACTAATCCATTTGATGAGTTAATAATTTGAATAGATTATTAGGGAGTGGTAGAAACAGTAGGAGGCAGGACCTAGTTGAAGTAAGTAGGTCATAGGGGGTGTGTCCTGGAAGAGTACATTTTGTACCTGGTCTCTCTCCTATCTCTTCTGTTTTCTCTCCCCTTTCTGCTTTATTCTTTCCGTGTTTGCTTTCTGGCTGCAATGGTCTGAGCCTTCCTTTCTTACTCCCTTTCCTCATGATGTTCTGCCTCACTTCAGGCCCAGAAGTTGGCCAACTTTGGACCAAACCTCTAAAACCGTGAGCCAAAATAAATCTTTCTCCCTGTAAGTTTTTCTTGTCAAGTTTTTGGTCACAGTGATGAAAAGCTGACTAACATGACACTTAAGCAGAGATTTGAATTAAGAAAGAAGAGAGTGACCTAGATATAATATTAATACGATTGTTCCAGAAAGTGCAAAGGCCCTGATGCAGGACTATGCATTAGTATCAAGGAAGCAAGTGTGACAGGAGATTAGGAGATGAGCCAGAGAAGAGGTGTCAAAAGAGAACAGGCTGGAGGAGGAGTTGGGTGCCAGATCATGGAAAGTCTTTGTGTTCTATTCTAAGTGGGATGGGAAGATCAGAGGAGTTCCAGAGAGGGATAACATGATCTGACTTACATTTTTTTTTTTTTTTTTTTTTTGCGGTACTGGGGATTGAACTCAGGGGCGTTCTACCTCCAAGCTACATCCTGAGCCCTATTTTTTATTCTTTATTTTGAAACCGGGTCTCACTAAGTTGTGGGGTGCCTCACTAGGTAGCTGAGGCTGGCCGCGAACCCGGATCCTCCGGTCTCAGCCTCCCGAATGCTGGGATTACAAGCATGCGCCACCATACCCGGCTTCTGATCTACATTTTTAAGGAATTAGTCTGGTTTCTCTGTGAGGAAGATTATGAGAGAAGAGACAAGGATGGAAATAGAATAATAGGAGATAAGAGCACGTGAGAATAGACATAGTAGTGGAAGTGTTGAAAATATTGGACTTGGGTTATAATTCAAAATGTAGAGCTGATAGGATTTGCTAGAAGACTAGACATTCTATGTGAAAGAAAAATCATGCTTAAGTATATCTCTAAAATTTTCATTTTAACAGCGAGTCAATGGTACTGGCATTTATTGAGATGAGAAAGAACATAGTGGGTCTTGCAAGTGAACACCTTTGCTTCCAAAGTAATTTTGCCTGCTATAGGATTCAGATGCCTATGGAAAAGTCGACCATGATTTGACTTCAACTCCTAAGCTGTATTAGTTGTCTTCTGCATGGCAGTGCATAGAGGAAGTAATTGTTGCTGCCTGAAGAAATGGAAACAAGTATACTTTTGGGGAAAGGGAACATCTGTTACTATTTCAAAACATAATCAATATAATATGTATATATAAGTAGATAAACATATGTGTATAAATTACAAATACATTCTTGTTAAAGTATCCATGAAGGAGTAATACAAACTGATTAAAGAATGATTTCTTTGTTTGGGATCTCTAGAAACAAACCATAAGACAAAAATGTGGATGTCTGTGATTTTTTTGTTTTTATTTATTTATTTATTTATTTTGGAGAGGGATTGCTAGGGATCTTACCCAGAGTCTTGCTCATGCTAAGAACATGCTCCACCCTGGATGCCTGTGATGTTTGAGGGAGTGCTTTTCGGGGGGGTGGGGAACCCTAATCATATAAGGAAATAGGAGACATAGGATAGGAATGGAGAAAGGGCTGAGCCAGGATGTGGTCTCAGTAAATTCTAGAATGAGTGTGATGAGGGAGGGAACATTTGGGGCATGATTGCAACTGTAATTACTTTTACTTTGAGGACTTTTATACCACTGGGGCAGTCATTGGGAAATTATGGGGTGCCTTAGAGGAAAGGAGCCTAATCTGTTGGGTTAAGTGTTGGCTGAGGGCACTTCTCTTGAGAACAAGACAACCAGGAACGATTAGTAGCCAACTCTCATAGCAGCTAGGACATGGGTATACTGGTCTGGAAAAGGGGACTAGGGTGTGGTGATAACACCAAATAAAATTCTGAACAAATTACCCAAAATGCAATATAATAGTTATTACCAAAAAAATACCACTCACTAAATTCTAAAATACCATGTCTAAATAGTTATCAGGTAAAAGAAAAATTCACAACGAAAATGCTAAGCTATGTGGCCAAAGCTATATTAATAGGCATGTCCATTTTATGAAGTATTGCCATTATTGAGCGAATAAAAAATGTGCAAAGCATTCAATATAAGAAATTTGAAATGAAGACAAAAACAAGGAAGTAAAAATAAAAAACCAAAAATCATTCAATTAGAATATAGAGAATTTTATACATACATTCATTTTCCTAAAAAATAAGTTTTCTCCTCATTTTAATAACTCTATTAACAAGAACTTTTACATACAATAAACACATATTTTAAAACATACAAAGCTGGCAAGGGTGTGGAGAAGTGGGAACTCTAATACATTGTTGGTGGGATTGCAAACTTGTGCAACCACTTTGGAAAACAGTATGGAGGATCCTCAGATGAATGGGAATGAACCCACCATATGATCCAGCAATACCACTTCTGCGTATCTACCCAAAAGAATGGAAACCAAACTGTCAGACTGACACATGTGTATCTATGTTTATAGCTGCACAATTCACAATAGCCAAACTATGGAAGCAGCCAAGATGTCCATCGACAGATAAATGGATTACAAAACTATGGGATATGTACACAATGGAATTTTACTCAGCCATAAAGAAGAACAAAATCATGTTCTTTGCAGGGAAATGAATGCAACTGGAAAACATTATGTTAAGTGAGATTAGCCAGTCACAAAGAGTAAAGAAGCATATGTTCTCCCTAATATGTGGATGCTAGGGAGAAGATAGGGCATAAGAGGGTCCCCAGATGAAAAAGTAGAGACCCTCAATAAACAAGGTTCAATATATGTATATACATCTGAAACTATCACCACCATAAGATAATAAACAAATTTTTCACCCTGAAGTCTTCTTCATACATTTGTAATACCTCTCTGACTTCCAATCTCGACAGCCAGTAATCTGTTTCCATTATTGTATATTTGGATTTTTAGATTTTATAGAACATATAATCTTTTATTGTCTGACTTTTTCACTTAGCATAATTAGATATTTTTTATATTGTGGTATGTAGCAGTAATTGTTGAGTACTATATCATTTTGTGTGTGTGTGTGTGTGTGTGTGTGTGTGTGTGTGTGTGTGTGTGTATAACATCCATTTATGTGTTAATGAACATTTAGGCAGTTTCCAATTTTGGACTATTACAAATAAAGGTGGTCAAATCAGGAAAAATCAAATATATCTGTGCTCACTACTTTTTCATTGATGTTGGATGGAAAGTTCATCAATTCTAGGGAATGACTAGGTTTTTCCTCTTTGTACTTCATCCCGGCAACTCCCTCTAGGCAGTAAGCTGGGGGTAATTGCAGGGTTCACCTCTTTTTCTTTGTTGAGAGGCAATTCTCCAGAGCATTTCTACTTGTCTTGTGATAAGCTTTTGTTCTAGACTTCCTTTTCAAGAATGTTTATAATAACAGCCTTGAATGTAGAGATATTGTCTTCTGGGGTGGAACGTAGTTTTGCTTCAAGATCAGGAAAATAAATATAATTCCTTCCTCAAGAACAAAGTTGGCCACGTTTGCTAGTGGGCCTCTAATAAAATTGGAGAGGGGTGAGCTCAGGTAGCTCTCCTGCAAGGCACCCCCAGTGTCTGTACATGTAACATTTGGTCCTCATAGTATCACTCTATGGAAACTAAGGTTTAAGAAATCAGTACCAAGTTGCTACTATTGTTGTAGGTAGCAAAAAGTCTAAATCCATTGAGGCACATTGTCTCTTCTGTCCTAGTGTATGAAAGTGTGGCAAATCAGCCTCGCAGCTGCCACCATGCTTGACCATGTGACATCCTCTCTCTCAGACACCACTATCCTGTGCTGCCTGATGTCAAAAGTTTGCAAATCATTGTTTAATATATTTTGCATTGATTTTTAGTGTTACCATTGCATAATAGGTTTTACATTGATTCTGAGTTGTTTCAGATGAGAGAATAAATCCAGCCCCTGTTATTCCATCATAGCCAGAATCAGAAACCCCCATATGGATTTTTTTTTCAAAGAAAAACTAATAATAATAAAAATGGATAGATACTTGGCAAATCCATTCAGGATAAACCAGAGGAAACAAAAATACACAGAATTAGAAATGAAAAATCTATGTAACATATCCAAAAAGTATGAAATATTATAGAATGATGCTTATGACAGACAGATTTGATTGCCAACTTAAGATATATCATCAAACTTTTGCCTTTAGTCCCTAGGGCTGTCCATATAACATATATCTGGATATGGAAATCCAGAAATATACAGTTTAGTTCTCCCACGAAATGTTTTTTTTTTTCCTTTGTGGCATAAATCGATGGTACCATCCATTGACTTTTTCCCTCTTCTCATTTTCCTTCATGGCACATGGACACAACACCTGTGCCATGAGAATAAAACATGCGCAGTGAAGATGGCAGAGCAGAAAAATAGAAAGAGTATGGATCCTTAAGCCTTAGCAGTTGTACCAGTACTTGATCACTTATGTCATTTTTCTTTCAAGACAAAAATCTGTTTAAGTCAATGGTTTTGGATTTTCTCTTATTTGTAGCCAAATATATAACTTGTAATAACTATATAGTGTCTGACAATTTGCTCTGCTTGTAAGCTAACCAGTTAGACTGCCGCAGTTTCATGGATGCTAGCAGATGAAAGGAGACTCCTGATTTAGAGATAAAGCCCATTTATTACTCATGCAAGGATCTAAAGTATCATCATTTTCCTGTGCCTGTTACTCAAATCTCAACTCCCACAAGGTGTTAGAAGGAGGGTCTTACAGCATAATGGGTTATCTTATAAGAAGGGAAACCCCAATAGTTTATAATAGGCTGCAAGCAAATCTGCTAAATCTTTGAGCCAGTAGGAGATATCTGTATTATAGAGAGAATAAAAATTAAAAAAAATATCAAAAGAAAAAAGTCTACCTTCTTCTTTGAAAGGAGACAGAATCTCTGTATTTCAAGGTTGCTTTTATGTAAGCATCATTTAAAAGATGGTACAGGGGAACAATTGACAAACTTTGTAGAACCATTATGGAGAATTTCCAGTTAAGACTTCTTTTTATAAGACATGCAGAACTGTGAAAGACTAACAGAAAATTGTCTTCTAAAATTCCAAATATTAGATTTTTTTCCTTTGAATTTTATGCTTTGAAAATTTCAATGTGACTAAGTCTATCTGAAAAATATACATTTAAAATAAACTTCATACTTAAATATTAGACAAAATAACAGTTGGAGACATTGAAAATAATTACTGAGAAAATATCACCTCTTCCTTTATATCTAGTCCCTTCCCTTCTCTTCCTAAATAAGGGGATGCTTGCAGTGGAGTGGGAAGGGGAATACCCCAAAGTGAGGTATTAATCCAAGCAGCTGTAGGAGTGGCCTTTTGTGGGAAGTCAGAACCTAAATAGGGTGAAGAAAGTGTTTCTTCAAGGGAGTATGGCCTGGTGTGGGTGTCAGAACTCAGGCAATCTACACAGAAGAGCATCTACACAGAAGCGTGGCCTAAATTGGGTCAGGAAGGCGATTCCACATTGAGGGGTTCAAATCTAGCCAAGATGGACATTCTTACTAGGGATACAGGGAAGTTATTGTGAAGAATCAGATCCAATAAAAGGGAGGAATGCATGTACATGAAAGAGGGGTGACAGGGGAAATTGGAGTTTGGTTATATACAGGGGCTTGATCAAATAAGTAAATGTGTTAAGCATCATGGGAATCATATTCCTCAATATCATAGAAGGGAGATAGAAATATGGAATGGGAGAAAACTGAAACAAATCTTGGGGTACTGAATTGTGACTGGATATATCAGCATGAACCAAAACAATACAGGTGTAAATTGTGTGTGTGTGTGTGTGTGTATGCGTGTGTGTGTGTGTGTGTGTGTGTGTGTGTGTGTGTGTGTCCAGACATACACCCACTCCCTAAATGTGTTCCCTGTCTGGGATCAGTGGCACCCCAATAAGATAAGTAAACTTAGAGGGCAACTCATGGTTCTCTAAGCCATTTCCGCTAAAAGTGACCATGACTCTTGAAAGAAATGGTAATGTCAGGCCTGGAGCAAGGAAATTATTAGATGAACATGGAATATCTCGTGCCAGAGACGAAGAAAAAAAGAATGAGGGGAAATGTCGAAAGGAAAGAAAAGCCAGCTTGAAAAGGCTCCCATTGGTCACAGAGACAAACAATAACCACATGGTGATAGTAATGGATTATAATCCACTAAATAAAGTGGAAAGCCACCATGAATCTATACAGAAATTCAAATAACGAAACTAATGGAAGGTATGAGATGGAATAGGATATCTGCATAGCTTTAAAGTATCCTCACACAAAATATCTACTAATTTCAAAAAGAAAAATGTAACTTTATAGTAGACAGTCCTGGTAGCCATCATCTTAATCAAGTGGTCAAAGGGAGCTGTCATTAGTGATGGGAAAAATTGAAACCATGTGTTACATGAAAAGATGCAAAGAGGGAAATATAGCCAGTTCTGTCTCCTTTCTGTCAAATCATGAGGAAACATCAGACAGGTCCAAATTGAGAGGCATCCTACAATATAATTACTAAGTTTAGCAATGTCAAGGTCATGAAGATCAAGGAAAAACTAATAAACTATTCTAGACAAAGGGAGGCTAAAAAGATGTAAAAATTAAGTGCATTCAGTAATTATCAACTGAATCATTTGGTAGAAAAGGCATCTTAAAATAGGCAGTGACACTTCAATGGTATCTATGCATAAATGATGAAAAAATTTTTGTGTTTATATCCTGATTTTGGTGGCTGTATTGTAATTATATACAGGAAAAGTCCTTGTTTGCAGGAATTACATAATAAAAGTATTTGAAGGTTATTGAATATCATTTTGGCAAACCAGCTTTTAAATTATTTAAAAAAATCTTCATCTATAAACTTCTGGTTATTTAAAAAACATAAAAATATATATTGACTCAAAAATATTCTCAAAATAATTCTGAAAAGTTTGATTCCATGCTTTCAAGATACATTTTTCATATTTTAAAAGAATATAAAAAATTTACCTTATACACTAGTGCATAATCTAGACAAAGAGGAATAACATTTCAAATTGGTTTATGAAGCTACCATCATTCTGACACCCAAATGCCAAAATATAGTATATATGACAGAGAGAGCAATTACTTCTGTGAGTATAATAGCAAGTCATAAGTAAAATCCCACCATTCCTAATTACATAGTAAATCATGAACATTTAGGGTTGAGACCAGGAATAGATCTATTTAAAATGTAATGATTAAAAGTCTGAGCACTGAGGTAAAATACACATGGTCTTGAATCCATGGGCTGTTGCTTACCAGCTGGGTGACTTTGGATAGATTTCCTAATTTCTCTAAGTCTCAGTTTCTTCTTTAGTAGCCTGCTTCATACAGTTACGGGAAATAATTGAAATATGCATATGCATATATATTTATTTATTTGTATGTGTGTATGTATGTATGTATTCATATATAAGTACTCATGTATCTAATCAGAAAAATAAGAGTGGCCTCCTTAGGTTATAAAAAAGCACTTAAAGTATAATACTTAACCCAGAACAAAAGTCTTGTATGTGCATGTGCACATGTGTATACACACTTACCCAACTAGCACTAAAGTGATCTGTCTTCAACAGAACAGTGGCTACAAAACTGTGAGAACCATCCATTACTGCATAATGAGTTACGTTTTAGTTGAGATACTGGTTGAAACTAGTCATCTGAAGGCCTAATTGGGGCTCATTTCCAACAAATTTCTATTTCCAATGTTGCCAAGCTGCATAACTACAAAGGTAAGAATATCTATTGGAGGAAGGCTTTAGTTTTTCTCCAGACAAGCCTCTCTTTAGGTCTGTTTTTGTATCCTCATGGTACGGTACCTGGCTTTCCTGACAGTATACAATTTAAGAGAATACGGCTGAAGCTATAGAGCTTTTTGTTACATAAACTTGGATAGCAATTCATCACTTCCACAGTAGTCACATAGACCAGAATTGCTTCTCTGAGTGTGTGTGTGCGTGGGGGGGGGGTATATAGAGTACAATGTCAAGAACTGAGGATTATTGTGAGCCCTCTTGGAACCTGGCTATCACACTATCTTGAACCAGTTGCCAATGCATCATCTATGGTAAAACTTGGCATACACAACTATTGGTTGACTACATAGCCCTCTCATAAACTCCCTTTTGAAGTCATATCCACCTACTACAAATCAAATGCGGGCAGCAGATAACTTGCTTATACAAAACTGCCTCAAAGCCATGGCCACTTGTTGTTTACATGACTCAGATTATGCCAGACTTTTTTTTTTTTTGCGGTACTGGGGATTGAACAGGGGCATTATACCTCCAAGTTCCACCTCCAGCCCTATTTTTTTATTCTTTATTTTGAAACAGGGTCTCACTAAGTTGTGGAGGGCCTCACTAAGTAGCTGAGGCTGGTCGTGAACATGTGATCCTCCTGTCTCAGCCTCCCAAGTACTGGAATTACAAGCGTGGGCCACCATGTCCAGCTAGTATCTCTTTTCTTTAAAGTTATCATGGAACAAAAAGTTTCTAATATGTCTGTTTTTTCT